>JASANE010010754.1:0-35786 GCA_030248225.1 Trileptium ribeirensis
ACCTGGGAAGGTGCTTGGACGTATGGGAGCACGGAGATTTGAGCAAATTCTACTCGGTTGAAATGTATTATGTCTTTGCCAGTTCTCCGTTGCATTTGGAGGAACCAGAGTCGGACCTGGGAAGGTGCTTGGACTTATGGGAGCACGGAAATTTGAGCAAATTCTACTGGGTTGAAATGTATTATGTCTTTGCCAGTTCTCCGTTGCATTTGAAAGAACCAAAGTCGGACCTGGGAAGGTGCTTGGGCGTATGCAAACACGGAGATTTGAGCAATTTCTACTCGCTTGAAATGTATTGTTATGTCTTTGCCACTTCTCCGTTGCATTTGTAGGAACCAGAGTCTGACCTAGGAAGGTGCTTGGGCGTACGCAAGCACGGAGATTTGAGCAAATTCTACTCGGTTGAAATGTATTGTTATGTCTCTGCTAGTTCTCTGTTGCATTTGGAGGAACCAAAATCGGACCTGCGAAGGTGCTTGGGCGTATGGGAACACGGAGATTTGAGTAAATTTCACTCGGTTGAAATGTATTGTTATGTCTTTGCCAGTTCTCCGTTGCATTTGGAGGAAGCAAAGTCGGACCTGGGAAGGTGCTTGGGCGTATGGAAGCACGGAGATTTGACCAAATTCTATTCGGTGGCAATGTATTGTTATGTCTTTGCCAGTTCTCCGTTGCATTTGGAGGAACCAGAGTCGGACCTGGGAAGGTGCTTGGACGTATGGGAGCACGGAGATTTGAGCAAATTCTACTCGGTGGCAATGTATTGTTATGTCTTTGCCAGTTCTCCGTTGCATTTGGAGGAACCAGAGTCTGATCTGGGAAGGTGCTTGGGCGTATGGGAACACGGAGATTTGAGTAAATTTCACTCGGTTGAAATGTATTGTTATGTCTTTGCCAGTTCTCCGTTGCATTTGGAGCAACCAGAGTCGGACATGGGAAGGTGCTTGGGCGTATGGGAGCATGGAGATTTGAGCAAATTCTACTCGGTGGCAATGTATTGTTATGTCTTTGCCAGTTCTCCGTTGAATTTGGAGGAACCAGAGTCGGACCTGGGAAAGTGCTTGGACGTATGGGAGCACGGAGATTTGAACAAATTCTACTGGGTTGAAATGTATTATGTCTTTGCCAGTTCTCCGTTGCATTTGGAAGAACCAAAGTCGGACCTGGGAAGGTGCTTGGGCGTATGCAAGCACGGAGATTTGAGCAAATTCTACTCGGTTGAAATGTATTGTTATGTCTTTGCCAGTGCTCCGTTGCACTTGGAGGAACCAGAGTCGGACCTGAAAAAAAATACAAAAAAAAAAAAAAAAAAAAAAAAAGAAAAAAAAAAAAAAAAAAAAAAAAAAAAAAAAAAAAAAAAAAAAAAAAACAAAAAAGAAAAAAAAAAAAAAAAAAAAGAAAAAAAAAAACCAAAGCAACAAACAACGGAAGGTGCTTGGACGTATGGGAGCACGGAGATTTGAGCAAATTCTACTCGGTTGAAATGTATTATGTCTTTGCCAGTTCTCCGTTGCATTTGGAGGAACCAGAGTCGGACCTGGGAAGGTGCTTGGACTTATGGGAGCACGGAAATTTGAGCAAATTCTACTGGGTTGAAATGTATTATGTCTTTGCCAGTTCTCCGTTGCATTTGAAAGAACCAAAGTCGGACCTGGGAAGGTGCTTGGGCGTATGCAAACACGGAGATTTGAGCAATTTCTACTCGCTTGAAATGTATTGTTATGTCTTTGCCACTTCTCCGTTGCATTTGAGTCTGCCTGGAGGTGCTTGGGCGTACGCGCACGGAGATTTGGCAAATTCTACTCCTGTTCTCTTTCTGGGGCCATCGGACCTGGGAAGGTGCTTGGGCGTATGGGAGCACGGAGATTTGAGCAAATTCTACTCGGTTGAAATGTATTATGCCTTTGCCAGTTCTCCGTTGCATTTGGAGGAACCAAAATCGGACCTGCGAAGGTGCTTGGGCGTATGCAAGCACGGAGATTTGAACAAATTCTACTCGGATGAAATGTATTGTTATGTCTTTGCCAGTTCTCCGTTGCATTTGGAGGAACCAGAGTCTGACCTGGGAAGGTGCTTGGGCGTATGGGAACACGGAGATTTGAGTAAATTTCACTCGGTTGAAATGTATTGTTATGTCTTTGCCAGTTCTCCGTTGCATTTGGAGGAAGCAAAGTCGGACCTGGGAAGGTGCTTGGGCGTATGGAAGCACGGAGATTTGACCAAATTGTACTCGATTGAAATGTATTGTTATGTCTTTGCCAGTTCTCCGTTGCATTTGGAGGAACCAAAGTTGGACCTGGGAAGGTGCTTGGGCGTATGCAAGCACGGAGATTTGAACAAGTTCTACTCGCTTGAAATGTATTGTTATGTCTTTGCCACTTCTCCGTTGCATTTGTAGGAACCAAAGTCTGACCTGGGAAGGTGCTTGGGCGTATGGGAGCACGGAGATTTGAGTAAATTTTACTCGGTTGAAATGTATTGTTATGTCTTTGCCAGTTCTCCGTTACATTTGGAGCAACCAGAGTCGGACATGGGAAGGTGCTTGGGCGTATGGGAGCATGGAGATTTGAGCAAATTCTACTCGGTGGCAATGTATTGTTATGTCTTTGCCAGTTCTCCGTTGCATTTGGAGGAACCAGAGTCGGACCTGGGAAGGTGCTTGGACGTATGGGAGCACGGAGATTTGAACAAATTCTACTGGGTTGAAATGTATTATGTCTTTGCCAGTTCTCCGTTGCATTTGGAAGAACCAAAGTCGGACCTGGGAAGGTGCTTGGGCGTATGCAAGCACGGAGATTTGAGCAAATTCTACTCGGTTGAAATGTATTGTTATGTCTTTGCCAGTGCTCCGTTGCACTTGGAGGAACCAGAGTCGGACCTGGGAAGGTGCTTGGACGTATGGGAGCACGGAGATTTGAGCAAATTCTACTCGGTTGAAATGTATTATGTCTTTGCCAGTTCTCCGTTGCATTTGGAGGAACCAGAGTCGGACCTGGGAAGGTGCTTGGACGTATGGGAGCACGGAAATTTGAGCAAATTCTACTGGGTTGAAATGTATTATGTCTTTGCCAGTTCTCCGTTGCATTTGAAAGAACCAAAGTCGGACCTGGGAAGGTGCTTGGGCGTATGCAAACACGGAGATTTGAGCAAATTCTACTCGCTTGAAATGTATTGTTATGTCTTTGCCACTTCTCCGTTGCATTTGTAGGAACCAGAGTCTGACCTAGGAAGGTGCTTGGGCGTACGCAAGCACGGAGATTTGAGCAAATTCTACTCGGTTGAAATGTATTGTTATGTCTCTGCTAGTTCTCTGTTGCATTTGGAGGAACCAAAATCGGACCTGCGAAGGTGCTTGGGCGTATGCAAGCACGGAGATTTGAGCAAATTCTACTCGGTTGAAATGTATTGTTATGTCTCTGCCAGTTCTCTGTTGCATTTGGAGGAACCAAAATCGGACCTGCGAAGGTGCTTGGGCGTATGCAAACACGGAGATTTGAGCAAATTCTACTCGGTTGAAATGTATTGTTATGTCTCTGCCAGTTCTCCTTTGCATTTGGAGGAACCAAAGTCGGACCTGGAAAGGCGCTTGGGCGCATGGGAGCACGGAGATTTGAGCAAATTTTACTCGGTTGAAATGTATTGCTATGTCTTTGCCAGTTCTCCGTTGCATTTGGAGGAACCAGAGTCGGACCTGGGAAGGTACTTGGGCGTACGGGAGCACAGAGATTTGAGCAAGTTCTACCTACAAGAGAAACTATAATTATGCTTTCTACTGTCGCTGTAAGCATTATATTTGCCACTTTCATCAGGTGGAGTGGAGTTTAGCTGTTAAATCATAAAAACTATTTACCCATCCACTGTCCTGCTACCGTATATGTTGCAGTAGGGGTCAAGCAATACCTATCTTGAGAAAATGTGAAAACAGTGTCATAGCCGTAACGTGGTGTGATGTTCGTGGGGCTTTGACCATTTTCTTGTAATGAAAATTGATATTAATATTTAATTTCAGCCTAAACGATATTCCTCAATATCGAACTGCACCACAGCGCTACATATTCGCTATGTACGAACCACCAACATATCAACTATATGATCTAAAATCGATCCCGGCTGGATTCTTTAATTGGACACTTACGTATCGCTTAGACTCAGATATTTACGTGCCTTATGGTCGTTTAAACCTTGCCAACTATAGCAACAACAACAACAATCACGACAATTATACTCGGCAAACTGTTTCATTAGGCCTATCTGCTCCAGCTCCATTTGATCATTCAAATGTTGTTTTGTCAAAGTACGCAGCCCATTTTTGCGTCAGCTTTATTTATCGCATACTGTCGATCTGATACTTGGGCTGTGATGCACACTTTCTAACGTTATTCAGGAATTTAAGCCTCAGCCTGCCTATATGTATAAGATGTACGTAGGCCGATTGTTTAAATTAATTGATCTCTCAAATTTAGGACAAACACTTTTTTAGCAAGAACCAGAGTTCCGCCAGATGATGGTGGTATCAATGCGCAGCCTGTGCCTATGTAGGATTGCATGACCTATGGTCGCGTTTCAGTACTACCGTATTGCGGTTCTAGGTTTGCTTGGCAGTATATTATAAATAATAAGTAAATAAAATAAAATATCGCTCACTTGCTGAGTTTGTGACGGAGTCCTAAATTTCTCAAGTGGGGAACCAATGACCAAATAATGGCCGTTAAGATCCTTGCGGTTTCAACAGCAGTGCTTTGTAGTGCAGTCAAAAAATTCTGAGCTAACTTGCTACTAGTAGTCTACTAGTATCATGTGACGGATCCGAATACTCTGATATTTTGTCTTAATATGCTATTCTATTACCGTTGTTGAAACCTGAGAGCAATGCAGAAAAGTTAAACCGACAAACTGAAATGGAAAAAGGGTGATTCACACGTGGCCACCCAACACCAGGGTATTTTGGCACTCTAGCTTCTTTTTTGTACAAAGACTAGCGCTGTACCGATGCTGTTGTTCAAAATTTGGGTCTAGCGGATGATGGAACCTTGACGTGATGAGAAAAATCGGTATGTTGGTTAGCTTTAAAAAGTCTTTTGCAAACAACTTGTCTCGTCTGAAACCTGGGATATATAAAGTTTGTTTGTACTTGGTGCCATACTGAATACATTGAGCCAACCCTGGTGGTTCCAGATATTTTTTGTTGGCGTGACAGTAGCTGGTAGAAGTGGTGGATATATCCGGTCGTTTTTATCATTCAGATAATCATATGTTTCGTGATCGGTTATCAATTTGCTCTTTATCGGGTTGCTTTTGCGTCGGGATGCTTGAATATAAGTCATGTGCAGGTAACCAGCGATCTATATTATCAAAAGTAGGTTGTTTTAGACCTATTGAGTATAATAGTTATTCTAAAGGTGATAAAATAATTGCTTAAAATCTATACATTATCACGTAAATCCATCTATGTAGGTATGCTTTGTAGCTATGGTTCTGTACCACTGAAGCGAAGTAAAATAAATGTATCTAATCTAAGTAATACATAACAACTATATTGCAATAATAAACTTAACATGCGTCCCCAACCATCCTCTTTTGACATCATATACAAAACGTTATTAACGAACAAAACTCGGATTTCAACAGCCGCATCCATTTCGACATTTCGTCTGTTCCATAACGCCATTAGTGAATGCAGTTCGGCCCTGTACTTTTACAATAATGTGTTCGCGAACATTTTAAAATTATAACGTATGGAATATGAAACGGACTAATTTCTGTTCTTTAACGCAAAAATGAAATTTGTGTTCAGTGAACAACTGAATAGTAATCGCTTTTGTCAAAAGAGGATGGTATGGGGCGCAGCTTAAGTTTACTAATGCATAAAAATATAAGTATATATTTTCAATCCAATACGTATATCTTTTGCGCTTCAAATAAATACGTACTCCCTTTCCCCAAAGCCTTTATTAAAATTTTAATGTCATAACAATGCATCAATTAAGGAAAGAACTAAAAAATGTTTTGCCATAATTAGAGAATAACGTTCCTTCCCACACTATACTACTCCGAACCTGAAACCCCATAGTGAACCAACCAAGCGACAACTCAGATTATACATTTGCGGATTTAGAACGGTGTGCAGATATATATTATTAATACATTAAGCTTTACCTGATCATCATTGCGTTAAAGAAATACTTAGTTATAAATGTGCAAATGAGCTCATCACCAAGTCCGATTAGATCTACCAAAGTGCTATACTGGTCGATCCGTTGATGCAGTCTATAATAGATCTAAGTACCTGTTAATTGATTTTTTCTAAATTTTTATGTATTTACAAAACGTACTTAATTGCTACTTGACATTCAGTAAGTGTACGCCTTAGAAATCACAATGCCATAATTTTTTTGTTAAATTGAAATTATAATGTTAAATTCGTTGTTATATATCGCATATCGTTAGGAAATGCGCTGCGTTTGTCTTGTACGTATTTAAAATGTCCTACATTGAAATACTGGTGCAAAACATGGAGATGCTATCTGCTTAGGTTACATTGTTTCTATCGGTTCAAAATTACATTTCCCTAAACTACTTCTGGTCCCGCAGAAATAATTTCCATTCACGTTCTGAAACGAAAGATGAGAGAAATCGAATAGTATTGACTAAAAGCTACCCTGTTTCCCACTCGAAACCTCCTCGTAGTCGACGCTTATAAGTTAGCATTTATCACGTTAGCTGAGCGAAAAAATAATGTTTATTTCAATATTTCAGGGAACTAATCTCAGTAATTGCCTGTAAATCGAAGACTATTGCATGATGTGCATCAGCCTGTTTTCGTGGCAGTTCGAAACTTCCTGGTAGTCAACGCTGAGAATTTAGCATTTATCAAGTTAGCTGAGCAAAAAAATAAATTATGTTTATTTCAATATTTCAGGTACTAATCTCAGTAATTGCCCGTAAATCGAAGACTATTGCATGGTTTGTATCCACCTGTTTTCGTTGCAGTTCGAAACTTCCTCGTAGTCGACGCTGAGAATTTAGCATTTATCAAGTTAGCTGAGCGAAAAAATAAATTATGTTTATTTCAGTATTTTAGGGAACTAGTCTCAGTAATTGCCGGTAAATCGAAGACTATTGCATGGTTTGCACCATCCTGTTTTCGTCGTAGTTCGAAACTTCCTCATAGTCGACGCTCAGAATTTAGCATTTTTCAAGTTAGCTGAGCGAAAAAATAAATTATGTTTATTTCAATATTTCAGGGAACTAGTCTCAGTAATTGCCGGTAAATCGAAGACTATTGCATGGTTTGCACCATCCTGTTTTCGTCGTAGTTCGAAACTTCCTCATAGTCGACGCTCAGAATTTAGCATTTATCAAGTTAGCTGAGCGAAAAAATAAATTATGTTTATTTCAATATTTCAGGGAACTAGTCTCAGTAATTGCCGGTAAATCGAAGACTATTGCATGGTTTGCATCAGCCTGTTTTCGTCGAAGTGGTCGTGATGAATTAGTAGATGCTTTTAGCAAAATTATTCCCGTTGACATTTATGGCTCGTGTGGCTCACTTGACTGTCCAATATCTGAGGCTGACCGGTGTGCTCGAATGCTACGCGAAGACTATCGATTTTACTTTTCGCTCGAAAATAGCATCTGCAAAGATTATGTGACTGAAAAATTCTGGAATGCACTCGAAAACGATGTTGTACCGATAGTATTTAGACGAAAGGACTACCAAAAAGTAAGTAAGTGCCGAAATGGATTTGTGATATATAATACAGTGATTTGTATTACTAGAACAGTAGTACACTAGTACACAGATTGTTTTGCTTAATGTACCTTAAATATTAAATGGCCGTCGTCTATGTAAGTCATTAGGGTGAATTAATTTACGTAATTGTCATTGTGAAGTTAAAGTGAAAGTTAAAGCACTAAGCAAGATTAAGAGCATACATCAGCTACACACATTTCGCATACCTGCATCACGAATGTATAGAAAACAGAGATATTGTGAGATCGCTGTGTATACAAATTGCGGAAGAAGTGGCATAAGCGCTGCGACATGTTTGCGGTGAAGCTGAAAAGATCCACGAGCAGCCATTCATTGGACCAGCCGGGATTCGAACCCGGGCCTCTAGCTTGTAAGACTAGTGAGCTATTAATACACCACAGACCCCGATCGCAGCGTGTTCAACTAAGCTATATACGCTAGCGTAGTGAGATGCTACAAAGGTACTTGAAATCCCATGTTTATACACTGCTTTTGTGCTCAGCCTTCGAGCAACCGATATCACCTTGAGCCCTGGGGCTTCTTTGTCCCATTTTTGGAACAAAACGATGTTCAACACTTGTTGACACAGTTACGAATTAATATTATTCAAATCCATGTGTGATGTCGATTTGTTTTGCTTAAAACTCCTTCCACATTCTGTGTCAGTGTGTTTTGTAAATCTAAACATACATTTGTAGATCAAATTTTTTAATATCAAGACTATATATACACAATATTTTCCTGAAGAGCATAGCCCTCTTCAACCGATTGTGTACTGTGAACCTAGATGTATGTTGCCCTGCAATTTATGGTAGGACACCTTGTCACGCGTGTGTTTAATAAGGAGGAAACTTTTCGGCTACAACCTATGAAATAAAGACGCAAAAAGCCACCACTACTAAATACAGGGAAACATAGTGTCACGCGCTCCATGAAACACAAAGCGACAAAATATTCCCACTATTGAATTTCAGTACGATAGTTGCATTGGGCTACAACCTGTATGGATGCACAGATGAAGAGTCTAACCACAAAAATGCAGAGGTACGGTGCGAAACTTATGGTGACTTATTCTGAGGCTCCATGTGCCTATCCCGTGGAGTGTCATATTCTTCAGGGGAACGTAGTGTCACGCGCTCCATGAAACACAAAGCGACAAAATATTCCCACTATTGAATTTCAGTGCGATAGTTGCATCGAGCTACAAACTGCATGGATGCACAGCTGAAGAGTCTAACCACAAAAATGCAGAGGTGCGGTGCGAAACTTATGGTGACTTATTCTGAGGCTCCATGTGCCTATCCCGTGGAGTGTCATATTCTTCAGGGGAACGTAGTGTCACACGCTCCATGAAACACAAAGCGACAAAATAGTCCCACTATTGAATTTCAGTGCGATAGTTGCATCGGGCTACAAACTGCATGGATGCACAGCTGAAGAGTCTAACCACAAAAATGCAGAGGTGCGGTGCGAAACTTATGGTGACTTATTCTGAGGCTCCATGTGCCTATACCGTGGAGTGTCATATTCTTCAGGAGAACGTAGTGTCACACGCTCCATGAAACACAAAGCGACAAAATATTCCAACTATGAGTTTCAGTGCGATAGTTGTATCGGGCTACAAACTGCTTGGATGCACAGCTGAAGAGTCTAACCACAAAAATGCAGAGGTGCGGTGCGAAACTTATGGTGACTTATTCTGAGGCTCCACGCGCCTAGCCCATAGAGTGTTATATTCTTCAGTAAAAATTCTTAAACTCTTGGTATTATATACGGGCTCCGAACGTCTATCTTATCATGGGTAACCTAGAACTCTGCTGAAAATGCAACTGGGCTGTTTTCAGTAAAGTCGTTGCAATATGGTTGCGATAAAGTGATTCACGGTGTAGTTTCCTATTATTACAGCGCTCCATGCGTTTTACAGTTTAAGTTTGGCTTCGTTGACACTTTTGGCCGGTTCTATCTGTTTAATTTTCAGATAGCACCACCGAATTCGTTTATAGCTGTCGACGATTACGATTCACTTGAAGATCTTGCTTTGGACGTTCAGCAGTTGACTTTCGATTCGAGGCGTTATGAAAAGTTCTTCGCCTGGAAAGCGCTTAATATTACCGTTGAACAGGTAGCTATGTGAATTTGAATAAATGGTTGATGTTAAATCGTCACAATTTACGTCCCATATTCAACTTAACTTAGCACCAAAATGTTTTAAATCCAGTTCTCGATAGCTTTGGCTTGTAATTTATTATTTCGAATTTAGCGAAATAAAATCCAATCAAACAAGGATACATCATGTACGCCAATTTACATGTGTAAAAGGCAAAATCTTTGTGAGTCCAAAAACTCAAGTACAGTTTTTGGATTTTGAGCAGATCAGATATGAAACGACTTATTTGATCTCACATAAATGTTGGGGTTTTTTGGGATTGGCAAAATAATGGTGTTTCTATTTAACTAGTATTGATTAGGGTGGATTGTGCGCGACTGCACACAGTGTCGATTTAATGTTGAGACCAGATTAAATTTGTAACAGGTCTTGTAATAATAATTTTAATTAATAATAATATAATTACCTCTGTATAATAATATATATAATTACCTCTGATATTTTTTGCAGGCTATCCAATTAAGCACTAACCATAAATTCTGGCATTGTACAAACAGTCTACGGGTTTGTATTCAGTATTTTAGTAAAATCTTTCGCTTCGTAAACTCTGCGGCTTTTTAGAAGCCACTAAAATGTTGACCATTGTATTAGAAAATGACCATTGACGAACAATATTGGCATTGGGAGACACGGTTGCTGGAACAGAAAGAGTCCAATTGTGACTTGTGTCGTTCGACTTGAACAGGGGTCTATTAAAGACCAGCTGCCGTCGTCTAGTTATTCCCAACTACCGTTGTGCCTTTAGTACTCTAAATTCGATAAAAAATACGCAATTATTGTACCAAATCTACAGCCATATAGAAAGGAAGCATAACCCAATATGCTAATTTGCCGCAGATACCATCTGCGCCTTTTATTACTTTCGGCTATGTGCAAGCTGAAGTCTGCAACGACAACGGTCCGAAGGAATTTCTGCTCGTTTCTGCATTATAATCTTGTGGCGGCTAGCATAATGGAGGTTTATTTCACAGCTAGTCCTGAGCATTCTATATCTGCTTTTGCTTGAGTTTTTTCGTTTTTGTTTCCCCTTTTTAATTATCATTAAAGTCCAGTAATTTTACGGTAGTTGGGAATTCTCCGACCTATGCGCGCAGTATACAAAATAGGCTGACAATATTGATGTAAAACGTAACGCAAAAGTCTAATAGATATAGGACACTTAATTGTTTATACTCTCGAAAATAGTCTCATAAATTAATCCTTTTAAATACGCAATCGGTGAAAAAAACCATATAAATAACGTCAATTTCATTACAGCTTGGTAATGAGCCGACAATGCAATATGTTTGCGACAAACTTTGGTCAAGCGACACGGCATCACAGCAGCGGACAACACCGGAAACCCCATATCACAACATTTACAAATGGTGGATAACTAACGCCGATTGTCGATTCGATTTTGTTCGAAACTTTTTGAACAAGCAACATATTTCACCGATGACCAAATGACATTATATGACTGACGTGGAAGAATTAATGACTATTGATTTGGCTAACGGTGCTTAAACCGATAAGCAACGCCGAATTTCTTCAAGAAATGCATTGTGATTTGAATCTGTAGAGTGGAAACTATCTACTATCCATAAAATATAACCATAGCCCCAACGAAGACACCCTGGAGCATCGATTTTTACAAGAAAAAATATATTGCTAAAACATTGTCCAGTTCAAATCCAAAGAAACACTGTCAAATCGCCGTTGTGTAACGAAGAGTCAGTATTGAGAAAAACCGTGTAGTAAAGTTTTACCACTACTATCGATCACGGAGTAATCCTTTACTATATTCGAGAAAGCGTTGCAGACATATCGAACGGCATCATAATTACGAACAAATGAATGTCGGAGCAGATAAGACGAGTTATTGGATCAGGGGTGAAGGGTGCGTGCGAGCCTCCTTAGGCCCCGCGAAAGCCACATAAGGGTTCGGCTGGCTGTAACGAGTTATGGTGACCTATCAGAGAGGGTAGCCGGGCCCCCGAGGTGTCCCATTCTCAGGGGTGAGGTAACCTTTCCCTATGAATGAGCATGATTGGTATGTATGTATATATAAACTCATGATGAACAACATTTCCATAGTCGTACAACGCTTGTAAGATATTTTAGTCCCCAAGTTTTTTTCAATCGTACTCATCCCATCTCCTCAGGTTTCGTTGATCGTTCTGCACTCAGTCTCTCCCCAGATTTTTTTCGCGTTTGCGCTTTTGTGTGAAGCAACATCACAGTCGTCAGGCTCGACACTCTTTTTCAAATAGCAATGTAGCGAAGCTGTCCTAAATTTCCGTATATTGCTGGCGTGATATTTAACTCGGGGTTTATTGCTGTCGCGGCATAATCGATTACAAGTGCATGACTCTTGTCAACGTTCGAATTTTCCAAATCGTAGAACTTAGAGTAAAAAATAATCTGAAGACCGTAAAGCATATATATCATAAGTAGCGTATGTAAACTATGGATATACCCACCGCTATTGTTGGGCACCGGTCGGAAAAGCCGACGTTTTACACAGCTCGTCGACCGACAAATGAAAAATTTGGGCGGTGCCCAACACTACTATGCTCATCAAAAGCCTTGCACTAAACCTACGTCGTTAACCCGTGAAGCGTTTACGGTGATTTTACTACCATTCGAGTCAGGCTGTCAATGCAGTTAAGATGGATTAAGTGTTTGATTATCATACAATCGCAATTTTATACTTTTGGAAATAATCTGCATTGTATTGGTGTAGTGGCACACATGTTTGAGAAACAGATAAAACGGACTTGACGCTAAAAATATCGTCATACCTGGGCGCTTGTATTTACAAGAAATATATATACTATATGTAAGTGTCGCCTAGAAAGGATATAAACAAGAAATATATGGGGATACGTTTGCACCTGCCCGCTGGATTCGGCCTACAAAATTAAAACTCTCGGGTCTTATCACGTTTATGCAACAACAATTGCAAATAAGGTAGCGTAGAGCAATATCTGATGTAATTAGGTGTAAAATCAGCACGGAAAAATTTGAACTTTTTAATATGTCAAATAAAAAATTTACAAAATTAATCTTGGAAAGGTTCGTCTGCTGTTTTATAGAAGACCAGTCGTAAGAATCGCTGGTGAGGCATTTTTTCGGACGGTCGTTTTTCAAACCAGCCTTTTTACCGCTTCGCCAGCTAGCAGGAGGCAGGCAGCAAAGTTCTGTGGCCGGCCATACGACCGGCGCCCAACACTAGCCACCACTACTTTCACATCAAGTTCGAAAAATTCTGGAACGTTTTATTCGCTATTTCCTGAAACCTAATGCTTCGAATCACAAGTAACCAAAAGCACGGAATATTATACTGAAAGCTATACTAGGATCAGCTAAGAAATTGCCGAGGTTGTCGAACCGAACGGCGACCAATTATCATTTTTCATTAAATTAGTACACTCATTAAACCTCAAAACTTGAAAGATTCGTAATCAAACTTCGTCCCCGTTTATGATACGTCTGCAGTGAAATCGCTATAATAAGGCCTTGTTCACATTGCATCCGATCCGATTCGATCCAACATGACTAAGCTCTGTACCAGCCGCACGCGTGTGTATGTCATTTGATTCGGTCCGAAAAAATTGTGCGATCAGATCAGATCGGATCGGATCGAATACAGTGTGAGTACTCTACATAAAACATACGTCATATTCGGTTCGATATGAACACTCCCTAAGAAAAATAATCACATCATTTATGAAACACAAAATTTAATGCATGCATGAATAAAACGTCAGGCTAATACTATAGATTGTTGTACATTGTTCATCTGCTTTAAAATGTTTTATTCTTGATTGATACTTTATACTGATGCTGCTCGAATGAACGAGCAAAGACTACAACATAATTATTCTAAATATCATTATCATAATCACTAAGACACCCGGTAAAGTATTTTTAAACGATGAGCCGCTATTAGGTTGATTTCCCAAATCAGAATCGGTTCCTTTCAGTTGAGTTAAACCCGTGTTAATGTCACCGGGACGATCGTTCGAATCATTGCCCTGATTTTGTATACCAAACGTATCTTCAAATGCTTTTACCCATGAGTCATACGATTCTGGTGCTTGGCTGACGGTTGTTTTATCTTGTTCGATGTGCAAGAATTGGCCACTTACACTGTCGGTCTGCGCTCTATTGGTGCATTCTTGTGCAATTGGTACTCCGTTTAGGATACGACCAAATACATTTGTAGTTGCAGCTAGATTACATTTTTCCGTAGTCTCAGCAGTACTGACTGTCCATGACTTGGACGCAAATTGTTTGCGCAAATTTTCAGTAAGACGATTGACAGCTGATTTGGCATCGTTATAAAATCTCAAAAATATTCCATTATACTAAAACTAATACAAGCATTTGTTTGAGAGTTCAGCGAATTTAACAATTTTTGGTTAAACCCAAAATCTGCACTTCTTTACGAGAATCAGGTCACAGTAACTGTAGGCTATACTGCAAAAAAACTTTACACTCAATGACTTTAACAGAAGAAGATGTATTGAAAAATTAGCCAAAGGTTGACGCAAATTTGAAATTGACAATTGAAGAAAGTATTGATGAGAGCCCACCGCTTTATCGTAAAGATATCTTGTTCTTTGGTGCTAAAAATATCTCGACGACGGTCAACAGGCAACTTCTCATACTGTGATTACGAGACATTACAGAGGCGCGATTACGAACAGTCCTCGTTATCAGTAAAAAACGTATATTTTCGTATCATTAAATCATATTAATATATATCAAGTTTATCCTGGTTGCGAACATATCCCATGTTACCTTTAGGGGCCGGATGTTACAACGTTCGAAAAAATGGCTTATAGTGAAAGTACGGGGCTGCAGCTCCATACATATGCTTAGGCTTAGTACAAGGTTCAGGTTTAGTCTTAGTATATCGAGAACGGCATAACATCATTCATTTTACTTCAGTCGCACGAGGATATTATGATGGACATTGGACGAGGATACACATTGGACGCGAGGATACTATGATGCTCTTTCGCAAAATTTTGATGCTTCACCCTATCATAGTAATTGATCTCATCAAAAACGGTTGCAACAGCTACGCCGTAAGAACATGCCATAGATTTTAAATTTTAATATAAATGACTATATTATATTCCCTTGACAGATTTTAAGGCCATCTTAATTATTATTGCACCACAATATATATGTAACACACAACACGCTCAACATATGTATTATATGAGCTATCCAATAATTAACCGTTAATATATACTTTCTCAGGAAAGTTTTTCCTGTCTTATGACAAGTATTTTCAGTTTCAAAATGTCATATTTTCAACAGAATTTTATGTAAGAGTAAACTTAAGATGCGCCTCCAAACATCCTTGTTTGACACCATGTACAAAAAGGTTGTTAGAGAACAAAACGCGGATTTCAATATCCAATTTCGACATTTTTTGCTCCATAACGCCGTTAGGAATGCAATCCGGCACCTGTACTTTAAAACCAATGTGTTCGCGAACATTTTCAAATTATAATGTATGAAATATGAAACAGTGTAATTAGTGTTCCTTTATGCTAAAATGAGATTTGTGTTCAGTGAACAACAGAATGGCATTTACTTTTGACAAAAGAGGGTGGTAAGCGGCGCAGCTTAAGTTTACTCATGCACTACAGTTAGTATAACGTCGCTGGTCGGTCGCCATCAGGCACCTAGCCAGACCTGTATTTTAGGGGTTGCAAGCCAAATTCAGGTAGGGCGAGCATGGGATGCAAAATTCTTTATATTTTTTATAAAATTTTCCATTGCTTGAAATTTACACAGCCTTTGAAAATTTAAGTATCAGAAAAATATCGGGTATACCTCACGCCGCAATTGGTCACTTTTGAAGACAAACGATAATTTGGGTACCATAATACAAGATGAGCTGGTTCAGAAATTTCGGCCATTTTTATAACAAAACGATTTGTGTTTTTAGTACCCAACGGTGCCCTTAGTCCCGGAATTTCAGTTCCCAATAGTTCCCTTGGTACACAGAAATTTCGAAATTTTTTTGTTGACAAATGTGCAATTCTACATAACATCCGCGTTGACGAGCTAAGTCAGATGGTGGTAATGTCAGAATATCCGGTTCATGAATTAGACTTAGAATATGGCTTATTCTTAGGATTTCGCATAAATGGTAATAACTCCTTAACTCGTGAACCGATTCAGCTCATCAACCAAAGCGAATCGAATGGTATATAAAACTATACATTGAGAATCGCCATAAATGTGGAAGAAATGGGCATTTTCTGAACCAGCTCATCGACCCGAATCGCATGGCAAAATTATGACTGTATCTTCAAAATTGACCAAATCCGGCCTGGGGGAGGAGGGCTAAAGAAAATAACCCAAAATATAAATAGTATAAAGGTAACTGATAAGCTAAGGGTATGCATTCTATTCATTTCTGACTGCGCACTCTAATAATATTCTTGAAATTTTAAAGCGTTCTAAAGCGTTTTGTGTTGTTCAAACAAAGCTTACCACACATTCATTATTATATTGAAAACGTGTGATAAGGACAATTTTCAAAAATCGTCAGCCATAAAAAAATTGTTTGCAAACAAGACAGCTTATAATCGAATTCAACACATAGCCACCGCCCAAACTGGCACTGTGGTTAAAACTACCACAATGCGGTCAAATACGTTCGAAATTCTTGTAGTTACACCAAAATATTATAATAGTTTTTAATTATTCTTGCGTTTGTTTACGATTTTGATAAAATTTGCCAACCTTGAATCATACATACCTCGCACCACGTTCTTCTTTTTCACCAACGCTTGAAAATATATGAACACCAGGACAGCTTGTTGCTTTCATTCCATGAATTTGCACAAACAAACATGAATCTTCCTAAGAAATATTATAATAGTTTTTAATTATTTTTGCGTTTCTTTAGGATTTTGATAAAATTTGACAGCCTTGAATTATACATACCTCGCACCACGTTCGTCTTGTTCACCAACGCTTGAAAATATATGAACACCAGGACAGCTTGTTGCTTTCATTCCATGAATTTGCACAAACAAACATGAATCTTCCTAAGAAATATTATAATAGTTTTTAATTATTTTTGCGTTTCTTTAGGATTTTGATAAAATTTGACAGCCTTGAATTATACATACCTGGCATCACGTTCTTCTTTTTCACCAACGCTGGAAAATATATGAACACCAGGACAGCTTGTTGCTTTCATTCCATGAATTTGCACAAACAAACATGAATCTTCCTAAGAAATATTATAATAGTTTTTAATTATTTTTGCGTTTCTTTAGGATTTTGATAAAATTTGACAGCCTTGAATTATACATACCTGGCATCACGTTCTTCTTTTTCACCAACGCTGGAAAATATATGAACACCAGGACAGCTTGTTGCTTTCATTCCATGAATTTGCACAAACAAACATGAATCTTCCTAAGAAATATAAACTGAAGTTGGCCTTACTAAAAATACCGCTTATATATGTTCGGCAAAAACATTGGTTTCATATTTTCAAGTTTTGAGCAACTGACGGATAATGTGCAACGATGTATTTTGGAATGCAATTTGAAAGGAAACCAACTGCGAAATCAACTTAGCCTCTAGCAAATTGAACAATTAAGATTTAACAAAAATAACTTTTATAACAAAATATACATGAATGTTATCAATACAAATTATTATAGCGTACAGAAGGATATATTTGGTTCATGCCTAACAGTGTTTTGTAAGATCTGCTGGTCTTACTTCATTTGTAGGATGAAGCAGAAAATAATTCATCATTCACTAACAACAAAGCAAGATGAAGGATAATAACCCGAAGTACAGCGGAGGGCCTGATTGACTTCACAACAGAATATGAAACTGAGATGCAAAACCCAAAATGATCTTGCTGAAATAGGTAAAATACAATATAGATAGCTATATATTCAAAATAGCTAGCTAATGACTGGTTCTTGAAAATAAGAATCAGTCTTGAATTTTTTGTCACAACAGTTTCAAAATATAACACTTTTGGACTGTTACATAAGCCTTCCATACGGAAGAGCAGAGATCGAATGAGCAGCGAATCGAACCGTTTTTGCAGTTCATCGGCGTCCTAAATATATGAATAATCGCGTCGAAGCAGAGCAAAATTTAGCTGTAGCTCAGTCGATGACTGGAAATGGGCGGTAGCGCCAAGTGTTGATGCTGATGAGTGTGTTCCAGCCGCAGTTCGGTACAACCAGCAATTGGCTTTGATAATTGCGTTCCGGACGCCCCGATATTTGGTGCCACAGTCGTCGGCCGAAAGCCATTGCGGAATGTGAAGACGTTCGACCAAGACAGATCGTCCAGCACCGAAGAATGCGACTGGAACTTAGCCGAAACGTAAATTTTTGCTCTCCAGTGGTATTCTTTCTATTGGGACGTTGATCGCTGGCTACCAACGACAACCACGAAATGTCATCCTGACAACAGAGGCGGCACTTCGAATTGTGTTGTTGCCACAGTTCATTATCCACTTGTGTGCAAACAAGAAAATCGTGCCCAATCGAGCTATGTCGTCAATGTTGACGAATCGCCATTTATATCATTTGTTAACAACTTTGAGCCGGAATTGCAGTGTTCGATAACCGTGCGTTCTGATCTTTGTTGCGTTCGCGGCTGTGTAACTCTCGCAGTGGGATTTGTATGATGTTGTAGGCAGAAAGAAAGACAGCGGCAGTAAAATTCAGTTATAGCCTGCGAACATAAGCTTCGTGGCGATGAGTTAGCAGCTACACGAATCGAATTTACTCTACCGGGCACCGTGCTGGCGACGAAGTTTGCAGTTTCCCTAATTGTTATATCGTTGCATTGGGACGGTGAACGGCGCCTTATCGCGGCGCTGCCAATATCTATCTGTTCAGACTTTGCTGTCGTGAACCAAAATGCGATCGACCACATCGTCTGTTGCTATCGCGACGACGGTGGCAATAACCGTGGTATCGGCATCGTAGATTCGGCCTGACACGTGTGTCAATGGTTTCTACCATTACTTGCAGCGTAATGAGCTGGTTTTCAAATAGTTCGAATCAGTTATCACTATTTTTGGTCGTACTGCCGCTGGCATCTATGTTCTTCGACTAATTCAGCATGATGTCGGCAATGTGGGTCAGTTTATCGACTGACAGCTCGGATGGAAAAACTAATATGATTCTGACGGATTCCGGAAGAGTCTCCAGTAATAGTGGTCGCGCTGAATCTTCACTGTTTGGAACGTATAGTTGCAGGTGTCGTAATGCGACTGCTGGTGTGCGATTGTGAAGTTTTTGTTTTACCAGAAGTTGACGCAGCTTGCGTTTATCGATTGCTGTGGGGCAATCATCGATGTTTCGCATCATTTGGTGGTACTTTCCGTTGACATTGACACGGCTTTCAAGAATGCATCAGTCGGTAGTGTGCGAAGGAAGCTGTTAGGTCTGAAGGATTCCGATGGGTTGTGAAACATTCGCTCGCTTTGCTCAAACGAAATTGCGACTTTCAGAAGTAGTGCAGTTTGATGAATTGACATCAATCATAGGCAGCTTGTTGCTTGTCGTATGCTTGTAATCGTTTGTTGGTAAATATGCAATAGCGTTCACGGCTTTCGGGAATTTGGCTACGAGCAACGCAATGATATCTGCTCTGCTTTCTTACTTGGCGGCTCTAATATTGGATTATCGTTGTAGAGTCGCTCTAGGATCTCGGCCATCTCGGCTTTTCACAGTTTGTTCAAATGGCTGATCTGTCAGGAATTCAATTGGGTGATGAACTGCAATATGCGTAACGATGTTGTATAGCATCACCAACAGATTAATAGGATTGCTGTTCTCATTACCCAGTCACTTGCGAAATTGAACAGTGTTAGAGAACATAGAACCTCGCCTCATTCCCAATTTGACTTCGAAAGGCTCTAACACACCAGTGCCAAACCTTGCTGGTCAAAATTCAAAACCAGCTCTCCTTGACTCAAAGAATGCCCTATGAGCGATTACCTATGTTCCGAGTCAAATGCGGCTTTGAAATCAATGATTATCACTATTGTCGGCTGTCGATGCACATAACGTGTTTGTATTATATATGGTGCGCAGAGGGAAGATTTGATCTATCTATCTTGCTTATACCTTGAGGGAAGCCACATAGCGGTTCTCGTGTGATTTGCTCAGGCGTGTTTTGAAAACGCTTAACCGTAATAGCATCGAGAAATTTAAACACAATGCATAACAGCGAAATTCTTGGATAGTTAAGAACACTCGCCCTTATCTTCCTTCTTGTGAAAAGTTAATAATACGTCCGTCCTGTATTCGGTCCATCGGACGAAATATGTTCGGCATTCCAGGCCACACGATAGAGGCCAATTAGCATTAAAACCGATGCATGATTAAGTAGCTTGAAGTATTCTAGTGGTACGAGGTCACCGCTTGCTGTGCGTCCATTACATAGTCTATGGATTACTTTCAAAATTATATTAAAAATCAAAATTACACGACAGTTCTGTTGCGCTCGTAATAACCTTGAAATTAGGTGCACTAGAGCTTTTGGAGGAGATCGGTTGAGTAGTTCCTGAAAATGTCTTCGCCACCTCGCTGCCTGGCCAACTTCCAATTTTATTTCGGAACCAGATCGATCTTTGAGCACACAACTGTTTTCCGGAAATTCTCCAATGCCGGTTCGGATGCGCTTATACAGTTTCTTGAAGTATTTTGCGGAAGCTGCTTGCTTTATTTCCGTTGCTAACTATTTATAAAATGCCACTTTATTACTTTTTAGATTGAGAGTTACCGGTTTCTTCAAGATCAAGGCGAAGTGTGTTTTTCCTGCAGTACATGTCGTTCTGCTGGTGTTCAGAGCGAGGTCTGTCGTGCTCTCTGTGAATAAGCGAACGCGATGCTGTTTCTTGATCCTAAGCGTTATGCCGCTGATATGAAAGCATGTTTTCTTGAGCTCCAAAACTCGTCCACCGAATCTGAGTTCGAGAGTAGTTGAAACTTATTGGGGATTAGAGTTGAGAACGAACTGAAATGTTTCTGCCCGACCCGGCCTGTTCAAATTCGGGGTCGGCCCGGCCCACGCCGGTTCTGCAACCTTTCGGCCCGGCTCGTTTGTGATCGGGTGTCGGGCCACCCGGCCGGCGCGCGGGTTGCGTTGGACCGAGTAGAGGCAGGGCCGCGAGCCAAAATTCTCACCTCTGTTAGAGATGTCCGCTACGAACTTCGTTGCAACCACTAGGATTTCCAGGACTCTAGTGTAGGCACGTTGTCGGCTTTGGATTCATGCTCCTTTTGATCCGCAGACGCAGGACAATGTTCATAACCAGAAAATCTTTTATAGATATCAGTATTTGTAAGCTTTGTGTGTTATAGTGATCCTTTGGACTTCAGTCTCTACAATAGTTGAGAGTACGAATGCATATATTACATATTGTTTTGAAATTATATATTCAAATGCCACGCTGTATTAAATGTTGCGATTTACTGAATGACGCTTTACTGAATCGACAAAAACTAAAATTTAGTAATAAAATGAATTCACTTTTATATAGCGCAAATCGCTGCAACATAACTGCATCTCTGTCAATAATTTCTTACATGGTACGCATGTTTCACTTGAATTTACGTTTCCGTTCCACTGACAGTCACCACCTCCTCCTTCGCCGCTATTGCCAAGTTGCCACTTGTATGTTTCAAGTAATGTGGCATGAAATATAACGCAAATCGTTGCAATATAACTGCATCTCAGTAAATAAATTCTTATAAGTACACATGTTTCATTTGAACATACATTTCCGTTCCTCTGACAGCCACCACCTCCTCCTTCACCGCTGTTGCCAAGTTGCCAATTGTATGTTTCAAGTAATGTCACATGAAATATAGCGCAAATCGCTGCAACATAGCTGCATCTTAGTAAATAATTTCTTATACGTACGCCTGTTTCATTTGAACTTACGTTTCCGTTCCACTGACAGCCCCCATCACCTCCTTCGCCGCTGTTGCCAAGTTGCCAATTGTATGTTTCAAGTAATTTCACATGAAATATAGCGCAAATCGCTGCAACATTGCTGCATCTTAGTAAATATATTTCTTATACGTACGCCTGTTTCATTTGAACTTACGTTTCCGTTCCACTGACAGCCACCACCACCTCCTTCGCCGCTGTTGCCAAGTTGCCAATTGTATGTTTCAAGTAATATCACATGAAATATAGCGCAAATCGCTGCAACATTGCTGCATCTTAGTAAATAATTTCTTATACAGTACGCATGTTTCACTTGAACTTACGTTTCCGTTACACTGACAGCCATCACCTCCTCCTTTGCCGCTGTTGCCAGGTTGCCCATTGTATGTTTCAAGTAATGTCACATGAAATATAGAGCAAATCGCTGCAACATAGCTGCAACATAGTAAATAATTTCTTATACGTACGCATGTTTCATTTGAACTTACGTTTCCGTTGCAATGACAGCCACCACCACCTCCTTCGCCGCTGTTGCCAAGTTGCCAATTGTATGTTTCAAGTAATGTCACATGAAATATAGCGCAAATCGCTGCAACATTGCTGCATCTTAGTAAATAATTTCTTATACGTACGCCTGTTTCATTTGAACTTACGTTTCCGTTCCAATGACAGCCACCACCACTTCCTTCGCCGCTGTTGCCGAGTTGCCAATTGTATGTTTCAGGTAATGTCACATGAAATATAGCGCAAATCGCTGCAACACTGCTGCATCTTAGTAAAAAATTTCTTATACAGTACGTATGTTTCACTTAAACTTACGTTTCCGTTCCACTGACAGCCACCACCTCCTCCTTCGCCGCTGTTGCCAAGTTGCCAATTGTATGTTTCAAGTAACGTCGCATGAAATATAGATGCATTTGTGTGTGCTGCGTCCATTGGTTTGTATTTCGGTTGACAGTCACCTGGAGCTATGACAGCAGATCGAACGGCCCCTAAATATTTGACGACCATTATAAACCGTATATTCTAAATATATTATAGCCACACTAAAATTGAATGCGAACAGTTATATCCCTATCATTATCTACTAGAAATGAAACAAGATTATTAAAACAAAACCCGACTAAAACCACAAATTGCTAATTAAGTTATAAAATTTGTATTGCGGTTGACAGTCACCTGGAGCTATGACAGCAAATCGAACAGCCCCTAAATATTTGAGGACCATTATAAACCCTACATTCTAAATAAATTATAGCCACACTAAGATTGAATGCGAACAGTTCTATCCCTATCATTATCTAATAGAAATGAAACAAGATTATTAAAACAAAACCCGACTAATACCACAAGTTGCTAATTAAGTTATAAAATTTGTATTTCGGTTGACAGTCACCTGGAGCTATGACAGCAGATCGAATGGCCCCTAAATATTTGACAACCATTATAAACCCTACAATCTAATTTAATTATAGCCACACTAAGATTGAATGCGAACAGTTCTATCGCTATCATTATCTACTAGAAATGAAACAAGACTATTAAAACAAAACCCGACTAATACCACACGTTGCTAATTAAGTTATAAAATTTGTATTTCGGTTGACAGTCTCCTGGAGCTATGACAGCAGATCGAACGGCCCCTAAATATTTGACAACCATTATAAACCCTACATTCTAAATAAATTATAGCCACACTAAGATTGAATGCGAACAGTTCTATCGCTATCATTATCTACTAGAAATGAAACAAGACTATTAAAACAAAACCCGACTAATACCACAAGTTGCTAATTAAGTTATAAAATTTGTATTTCGGTTGACAGTCTAATGGAGCTATGACAGCAGATCGAACGGCCCCCTAAATATTTGACGACCATTATAAACCCTACATTCTAAATAAACTAGTGAAGCTCGCTTGTGAGCCAGAATTCGAGTGGCGAGAACAAACCCCCGAAGCAGAAGTGTGAAAAATATTTGCCACACAATATTTTTGACACTCGCAATGAGCTTGCCGGCCAAGAAAACCCCATATACGACAGTAAAACCAACAGTAAACACACATTCAGTGCTTTTCCCACGACTTCTCACCAAAAATGTCGAAAACGTCATTTTTTATGCCAAAGTATGAACCAGAAGTGTGAAAAATATTTGCCGCACAATATTTTTGACGCTCGCAATGAGCTTGTCGGCCCAGAAAATCCCATATCGACACTAAAACCAACAATAAACACACATTCAGGCGCTTTTCCCACGACTTCTCACCAAAAATTTCGAAAACGTCATTTTTTTATGCTAAGTATGAACCAGAAGTGTAAAAAATATTTGCCCAACAATATTTTTTACACTTGCAATGAGTTTATCTGCCCACAAAACCCCATATAAGATACTAAAAGCAACGAAAAACACACATTTAGGGGCATTTCCCACGCTTTTCACAAAATATGAAATTTGGCGCCAACTATAAGCTTATAGACTCCAGATTGGGAAGTAGTTGAAAAACTTGTCATATATCATTGGAAAGCCCTGGTAAGGCTATATGGAATAGACCTATTAGTTTGCGGATACATCGTGTACTGATTGAGAAAAGTCGCAAAAACTGGAGGGGGTGTCCGAAAAATGGGCCAAAATGACGTCATTTTGCCCCATAACTTTTCTCACGGCAAAAAAATCAAAAATCGGGCTCCGTCGCTACACCTAAGTTGACCATTGCGGTTCGAATGAGCTATAATGCATCAAAATCCGCCCAACCTTTATCGAGATCCAGGTGCGACACACAGACACACACACAGACAGGACCTCCTCAACCCCCCCTCCAGAGCCAAAATTGAAAATTCTCGTTCCACTCGCGAGCGAATCGAATTCAATTATAGCCACACTAAGATTGAATGCGAACAGTTCCATCGCTATCATTATCTAGTAGAAATGAAACATGTTTATTACAACAAAATTCGGGTAATAATAAAAAGGTACCGATTAAGCTATAAAAGTGCTGAAAATGTCCATTTTTGAGCAATTGTCGAGATTCAATAGCCAAGTTTTTATGTTTGTCAAATATACGGACGCCATCATATGACAGAAGACAAATATCAAGTTACCCCTATTTAGTGATAATAAGTATATATCATCAATATCAAAAAAATTCGACACTTTGCTGGAAACTATTCCTGCATGAAGCAGTAGTCAAGAACGTATGTAATGTTTTTGACGTTTTCTCTTCAAATTTAATGGCACACACATCTAAATTTATAACCAAGAATCGATAGTCCGCTCTGCTGAAAAGCGTGACATTCTTCAGCTTTTCTGTATTTTCGCCCACGTAGCGATTGTTTTCCCCCTTAATCGTCCCAGGATTTCGAACCTGAAACATAATCCACACCATCTATGTTCTGGGGCAGCATTATAAAGATTCTCTCCAGATTTTCGAACAACTGACTTGTCCCCACCCAGGTGAACCACTTGTTTGAACCACTAAGTTCAGACCACTCCCAGGTTTTCCACCCACTTTTTCAGATCCTCCCAGATTTTCAACCCAGTTTTTCAGACCAGTCCCTGTTTTGCGATCCACTTTTTAGACCTTTTCCAGGTTTTCGACTCATTTTTCAGACCACTCCCAGGTTTTCGACTGACTTTTTTAAATACATCCCGGGTTTCGGACTTACTTTTTCAGACCCCCCCCCAGGGACTCATCCAACAAATTCGATCGAAAATTGCTAGAAAGCTATGATTACTATTTATTCTTAGAATATTATTATTGCTATATCATACATATTAAGTATCGTGCAATAAACTGTGAATGCTAGGTTGCATCTTGTTTGCAAACCTTCACGAAAAGTATTTTTTCGAGCGCTTGAAAGAAATTATAACCATTGGTTCAAACTTAAACTTCAATCAAAACCTTGGTTTCTACGCTACAATTCTAATAGTACGCGACACGTGTTCCCGCTACGGATTCTTTTTTATTTTGCTCTTGGTTGTGTCGGAAAGCAAAATAAACTAAAAGTTATACTCGCAGAGTTTGGATACTATTAATACATCGCTTTCATGATACTAAGTATGAATGCTGAAAAATGTCAAAAACAAAGTCATCGCCATAATAATCATCACTGAAATTTTGATTGGAAATTGGATAGGCGTGTTCGCACGCTCAAACTTTTTGCTCAATTTTTTAGCTCAAAAGCTCTAATTGCTCAAATTTTTAGCTTTGAAGGTAATTTTCAAAGGAAAATAGCGATGTTTTAAAATTTGAGATCACAATTTGAGTTCGAACTTTTTATTTAGTAGACGATAATTGGCTAAAGACATATCCCTGAAAAGCTTGAACAGTGTTCACACGTTACCAAAAATACAAAGAGCATGTTTTCAAATTGTGATCAAAATTTGAGCTTATATTTTGATCAAAATTTGAGCAAAAGTTTGAGCGTATGAATACGCCTTTATAAGTTTTACGTTTAAAAAATTATCTTACCCGTTATTATAAGCGAACGCGCTCCGAGTCGTGAATACAATGCAGCCGCTTGGCGATGAACAGGACCATCTGTAAACGGATGAGCAGCTGAGAAATGAACGTTCGGTAGGCGAGCTCCCTTCACAGATGCTGGACTAATAAATATTCCGTAGCCGTTTGCAAAATGTCCGTTAGCGATTTCTTTTTCAGTCATAACGCAATGACTGGAATGAAACAAGTTTATTAGTTTATTATATAAGAAATTTTTGCCTAAATGCAGTCATATATAACATACAGTTGCCGGTCTTTTGGAATATTAACTAAAAGCCGGGGTGGATAAAATAATATTATTCTCAAGGATGATATTTTATCGGCCAACAAGCGACAGGTTCAGAGGTGGTACCTAGTTAACCAGTGAGTTTGTTCTAAATCCCTCTAAAATTAACTTTCATATGTAGTGCTATGATCATAAGACATGCACATAGGGGAGGGGGTAGGGCGTTAACCACATCTAAAGCGTCGGACACATGGACGGGCGCCCCAATCCCCCACCCGCGCTGACGGCGCCAATTGCGTCGAAACACATAGTCATCCAATGCGCCGCAATTTTCCTGTCACCTATTCCCGCCAGCGGACTGACCCGCGCCTTAATTGGGAGGCCGAAGGCCGACAATCCCCCACCTCTCAAACCGAGGTCTATCCTACACCTTTATTCACCCCAACGCGTTTGCCTCTCCTCCCTCGGGAACTCGTGAATGTATGGCTATGGTACGACAGCTATATGCTTGACAGTTAATGAATTAACAGTAGCAGTTTGCGACGGCAAGAGCGAGGAGAGGAAGAGAATCTACTAAACAGTGTGACACAACTCAGATTTCCAATATTATCGCACGCGGTACGGGGCGGTCGTTCGCGTCCTTATGCATCATTCACAAAGAAGCGCGTGCACGAATTGCACTCCGTAAGCTATTGCAGCAACCACATTTTATTAAAACAATATTACAATGCATTATATTACTGCAAACATGGTGCCGTCAATGGCACAAGCCAAGATCATTGCTGCTACAATAACACTGGTTTGTGTTGCACTTTTAATATATAATTCTGGCTTTTATTGCACAGCAGCAGGACTGTTCAGCTATTTTTCAGCAATATTACGCTTGCTTATATTGTCGCTACAATAGTTATTCCGCGGCATGATGACGATAGATAAAAATATTTCTACTGTTGCGACAATAAGTTTATGCAGCAATATCGCTGCTTTGACCATTATCTCGTAATACTCCTCCTCTCAAGTTTGTTCAAGTGGGTCATAAACACCCCACAACACTACATCCAGTTTGCCAGGCTCATGAAACGCTAAGTTCCAACTCCCCGACAGGTTAATGGACCACAAAATTGTACCCCATTGTTCATCATTTTTTGAGACCTCCACCCCATGTTCATGGATAATTTTTTCGGATCACCATGCCAATGGACCACTTTTTATTTTTTTAAAATGTTAATATTACAGAGATGGAAATCTCTTCAGCGAAGTTTTTTTATCCTTATTATCCACCCCTAAATTATACTAAGTCAATCATTCATCGATCTTGAGATAGATCGACCAACACTTATATTGATTGCTGGTTGAATATTCCCAAGGCCTTAATTTGAAAATTGGCTTGAATAGGTTAGCATAGTATGCGTATCAATTATAAGAACTGAGCAGTTGCGCTGATTTCTTTTGGAGTTTGGGGGCATGCGGAAATGTGTGGGAATGTGAAATTTTTAGGATAATATTTAAGCTGTGCTTTTTGTCCATACTGTACGCATATAGATGGATTTTGGTCCCAGATTACAAAAACAATCCCTGCTCGAAAATTCTACTACAATTTTTTTGGGCGTTGTACTAAATCTATTCCCGATATGAAATTGAATATGCGAACTATTTAAATTTTTTCAAAAATTTTGTTACTGAACAATTTGGACGTTCCTTTTATTTATTGGTTAATGGTCATTCGTTAATTTATTTCAACCATTGATAAATGAACTTGAAACTGATACGGTGTTTAAAGATTCAAACACTACAGTTACAGAAACACTAAAGTTATAATTTAAAAAGAGTTCTTTAAATATTGACTCCAGGGGATAAAGTTAAAGCCGCTATGAGGTCATCATTTAGTTTTTTTCAACTTTTATAGTTCTAAAATTAGACCAAACTTGAAACACTGCGATACATATTAACGGAACATTTTGATACGGAGCAACATTCTGAAGGCTTCGCAAACGCTTTCCTACAAAGTGATATATGTAATATAAGAATACAGAAAAACAAATCCTTTAGAATCAATACTTGAATATTAATCCTTGACAAAAATTTCTATCGCGGAGATAAAAGTTAGTTCCAACATTTAAATTTTTTTTTAAAAAACATCATTTTATCTCATGGCTCATAGACATTCGACCATAGATTTTAAGGAAATCTTTGGCTGTTGGCAATAAATACTGCTGTGGTAATAAAATATCTACTTACAGACCTTACTTTAAAACTTCAAGAGTATAAATTTTTTTGAATTAACTTACTTTGTTTTAAGACTAGCGTCGTAAAATTTTCGCACTACAATATTTTTTCCACCACGTGCTTCCTCAGAGATTACACTGGTACCTCCACAATCTGACGGTAATGACAAAAGTGTTTTGACGGCCTAAATCCAAATTATTGTTGTATATATTCAAGGTAGGATACAGAAACAATAGTGCCAGAGTACTGCATTGCATTCGTTGTAACTTACTTCAGTTCAATCCTTTTACAAAACTGAAAACGTGACAAAAATTGAATAAGCTACAGGCAGTGTGTGTTACAGTTAATTCAAAAATAAATGGTAGCTAAGGGTGTGTGCGACTCCGTAAACATAAAATTATTTGCCAAGTGTATGTGTCGCACACCCTCAGGAAGCCACTGACGGTGTTATCTAATCCAGACTGTCTGTGCGGTTGAGTAGCGATTACAGAGGGGCAAAGGTTTTAAACAGAGGGTGAACTCTAACGTGGACGCCGTATTATTAGTACCTTAAAACTGGTGTAATTACGCTTAGTTTGCAACATTAATATTTTTGCTGGGATCTTTTACTAAAATCCGATACCTAATATCAAGAGTGCATTAGGGAAGAGTATGACACTTCCCTGCACTCACATGTAAACCCGTGTTTGATGATACGGGCGTTTTCGGCCTGACCCCCTCCCAGTTTCTGGGGGAATAGGTCGGGCTCCCCCAATTTCTGGCGGGGAGGTCGGTTGAACTAGCAGCTGGTTATAAACCGACCCCACCAGAAATTGGAGGGTCCGACCTACCCCCGACCACCCAAAAAAATTAACTGGGGGGTCCAGAAACTCGGGGTCAGCGCATCTCTAATCGAATGCAGGTCAGTTTCTGGGGGGATGGTCAGGCAGAAAACGCCCATATCATCAAACACGGGTTTACATGTGAGTGCAGAGAAGTATATATCATACTCTTCCCTTATGCACTCTTGCTAAGTGTTAATAATGATAAACATTTAAGCAATATTAAGCTATTTTAATTTTTGTTGCAAGAATAAAGCTGCATTGTATTTAGCAATCTTATGCTTAAATTTTAAAAATTTAAGTATAGTTTATTTAAAACGAGAGATGTCATATGTTGCTAGAGTTTAAACCCCAGTTATAAAATTCATAAACATTGTAACAACCGATGGACAGGTTGTGTAACACTGGTTATAAACATTGCCATAAACTTTGTAACAATGGTTACGACCATCGACGCCGACGGTGTGACAATGGTTAGGAGTCTACTGGTCACGATGTGTGGTGAGTGTACTCATTTCTCTTTGAATGTTGCATATAGTGCTAAATTTTAAAATGTTAAATGTAATATATTTAAAAAATTTATGCTTAATTTATGTTAGACGTTTTAAGTCTTCATTCAGAATATTATTCTGCAAGATTAAACATAGTTATATGAAAAAAAATTAGCATATATTCTGATTAAATAATTAACGTAGCTTAATCGCCTACAAGATAATTAGAGCAGTTATGCTACAAAAATAGCATATTGCCAAATATTTAACAAAACATTTTGAGTGGACTACGACGCCGCGGTTACTTTGACGTATTCCGAAGCATTGTTCGCTGAATTCATAATCCGTGAACCTAAAAGCTGACCTTTTTACATCAAGCACGATAATAATAAATTCCGCTGCACTTAAGATAATTCCTTACAATGATAATAATCGTGGACGTAGCGAGAAAACAATGTACATTGCGATGAAATTGGTAAACAAATGTTACGTACTATTAACATTTTGTTCCGTATTTTCGCACGCGAGAGCCATCTCTTTTGATACGTGCCTACTGTAAATACGTTTTATACATTCGTGACTACTGCTCTTCAATATGGTCACCTTGGTTAATCAAAGATACAGAAACATTGAAGAAGTCCAAAGATATTTTACCCGTCGCCTATGGAATAAATATACCACACATGTCGTATAGTGAACGCCTTTCAAAATTTGGATTGATTCCATTAGAATTTCGTAGGCTTCATATAGATTTGGTTAATATTTACAAACTTGATATAATGAATTTAACATTAATACTAACGATTTACTTTCTTTTTCAGATTTAACACGTACCAGTGGCCATTCAAAAAAGTTACTTATTCCCTACAGCCGTATCGACGCTTGCAAATATTCATTTCCACGCCGTTGTATTAAGATATAGAATAATCTTACCGTTAATGTTCAAGATGTACCACTTATTTTGGCCAGCTCACCAAAGTTTTTGAAAAAAACGCTTAGTATTTGTAGATCTAAGTAATTTCTTAAAAATAAAGCTTGGCAATTGACCGTTTAGAAATGGGTTAGTATATCAGTTTGGCTTACCCCTACCTTTCTAACCCCATAAATGGCCGAATTTTTTACATTTGATAGTTGTTTATAGTTGTTACGTCTTTGTATTGTATTGCCGTACCATTTAAAAAATAAATAAATAAAATAAAACGCAGCAACTTCTGAATTTTTTGGACCTATTCTTTTACAAATACCGCATTAAATACTTACATTTCTCCACACGGTCCTTTCTTGTGCAGTTGGCTTTAGTTCGCTTTGCCACCTGGAATAGCTTATCACGTTTTCTTTTATAATGAATACTTCCAAGCATTCGACTAAACCAACTACAGTGTCCGAGCGTTCAATACATTCGACCGGTGTAGTCGCGCCTGTAGTTTCAGCTGTGGCTAACGGAAAATTATTAATTAGAAATATAATTGAGCACAAATATACTAATACCTGTTTCACAGGAATGAACATTGTTTTAATAGTGCTGAAGGAATATTTATTTATTTACGAAGACCCTTTATTTACCAATGTCCAACCCGTTGGACGTCATTTAAGTAGTTCCGCTCCATTCGATTTAGTTACCTATCAAAACGAGTCATTTACAGGGTGCAGTTCACTATGTTCTGCTGTGTTTCAAGTACAAAAACATCCTGCACTATATGGCACCTGGTGCAATGTAAGCAAACCTAAGGGTCTTATAGCCATGGTGACAAAAAATTATTCCCCCTAATAACCACGATTCTAGGTAGGCTCAACTGAAATCTGGTACAGGCTGTGGTAGAGCTGTCTGCCATAAGCATGTCATGTAATGCAATTAACCACTGTACAGCCGACTGTATAACTAAAAATATACAAGTCCAATGTATTGGACAGTTGCATACAGTGAGCAAGTTATGATATTTTGTGATGTACAACCGGTTGGCCAATGGTATATAGTTGCATCACAACATTCCTGGATATATTATATATATGCATATATAATTCATGTGTACAGCCTCTTTATATTTCAGTTTTATCACTAATAATTGAGAATATTAGAACTAATAATTATAACACAGTATAATCGTATAACTAAATACGAATAAAGACGAGTAGTATTATGCAAAATGAGCAAGGTGTTCAAAAGTTTACATGACAGAAATATGAAATTTGAGAATATTATTCCGGGTCTAAATCCTGAAATAAGTGATGATGATTTTGTTGCGGAAAACTCTGATGTGAAAGCGAGCACAAATGCGATGCTGATTATGTGATGACAAAAATATTGATAGCAGTGACAAAAGGGATGACATGAGCAGAGATGAACATGGCGAGATAACACTCCACGAAACGCAACAGTTCAGGACAGTAAAGCTGGAGACGATCCGGGTACTGATAATTCCTGGGACAACAATGCTCCGCTGTCAGCGTTGTTGCCTCAGTCAGTGACAGCTGTGCAATCCGATCAACCGACTTGAGAGCCTCGCGACATAAACGCAGTGGAGCATGACATTTCCGGCTAGTCCAATTTGACAACCGCTATAAGTCAAAATGCACCGTTCATCGAGCATTTCAGGGCGGTCATTCCTGGTACAACTATTGAACACATCGTCAGTGAAACGAATTACAGTATTACTAGAAAAGAGCTTCATATTCCAGCAATTTCTGTGATAGAACTCACGAAGTTTCTCAGAATAGCTGGTGCTCGTTTGCCTCAAGTACAAATGTACTGGGCTGGTAGAACCCGTATGGATCACGTACTCGTTTTTTGCAAATTTGCGCTGTATTCACTTCAACAACAACGACCTGATGGACTTAAGAGTATCTCTAACGCAGATAAACTGATTAAAGATCAGACCGTTGCTCAACATGGTACAGGACGCATTTTTATCGGCGGTAGAGCAATGAAACATATGATAGTCGATGAAATTATGATTAAGTTTACCGGCAGATATTCCGTGAAGCAGTATCTTCCAAGTAAGCCTACGCCCTATGGCTACAAAGTCTGAGAGTGCCGCGGGTCTTCAGGTTGCATCTACTACTTCGACATCTATCAGGGTCAACGAATGACTGTCGTTTCCAGTAATGCTATACAACCTCCCACCCGACGATCGCCATCTCTACAAGGCCCAAGTAATACGTCGAGTATATCCGGTGAAAGGGCTATGTTCAAGATTGGCTGGGCGTGTGGTTCTTCAGATAACTTGCCGGTTGTGCTGAAAATAGCAAGGTCTACTTTGATAACTTTTCCGTCGGTTTTCGATGCTTGTCGAGCTCGCTCGCCGCTACTTTTGCATTGTATGTACGATGCGCGTTGATAGAACAAAAGGATGTCCACTATTACCTGAGAATAAACTTGGGTCCTGGGGCAATGCAGTTGTTCACCGATAGTGGCAGTAACGTCAGCGTCCAACAATGGTATGACAACCGTCGCGTGATTTTTGGCTCAAATTATATCGGCAAAAATCCGATATCAACGCTTCGTAAGAACGCGGCATTTCACATGAAAGCAAGCTGTCCCTTCACCCGCTTTGCTGTCGCCGTACAACCGTCAAGACCGACATGCTGATCACGCTGTATCGATCCATTTGCGGTCCACACCCTAGTGAGTTGCTTCATGCCATCTTTACAGATGTACTGCATGCTAAAATGAGCACTGTAATGCGTTGCAATGTATAAATATTTTGTAAAAGTTGACATGTTGAAGCCCGTGCTAAAGACCTGGAGGAGAATCTTCGGAGATGCGGCTGTGTTGCCTCTTATTCTTAGTACGGCCCTGAGGTTATTGTCCATACTCTCACTCAATTTTATAATTCAGAAAACTTAGTTTTGTACATCTTTTCAGCTACTAACGATATTCTATCACGTTATTGACATGGTGTTATCAAACGTTTGATTTCTTTATTGACATAACAAGGGTCAACCAGCAGTGCGTGATCGAACAAGCTTATTTTAGTTCAAATTACAAATCGCCAATTCTTTATTGCGAGGCGCTATTTCGCGTTAGGATGACGGTGCCGACGCAACTGGGGATGCCGACACGGAGTCCGAGATGACGGATGAAAAAGCAAAGGTTAGACCAAATTTAGAACTCTAATATACACATCAGCTGAAGCTATGGACATCGGCCTAAAGTTCGAAATAATGCTAAAGAACCCAAGATAAAGCCTTTTTGTTACATTTGTGGATGCGTACAGTATATGTACATATATTCTTATATACAGGCATGTTTGTGTACCATATTCGTAAAAATAATTAGTAGTAATGCTATTGTAAATTTCATCACCAAAAAACCGCCACGTAGAGTGCACGCGAACTGCCGTACTTACTCAGCTGGATCAGGTCGGCCACTGGCCACAATTCAAAACACCGATGAACGCAACGCGATGCAAACTTTAGGGACGCACCTAGTGTTCACTGTGGATTTGCACAAAATCCCAAGTTCATCTCTGTTTGCAGCTGGAGTTAAATTGTTTTTACACTTTTTCACAAAAGAATTCCAAAAATTCGTAAAGGTGGATTTTAGAAGTGTCAAAATGATCTCAGAAGCAAAATACTAGTGTTATATACAGTTACAATGTTTACACTTATTTGTTTTTGGTTTAATTTTCATATTTTTTTGTTATTTGCCATTGTACAACCCACTAGACAGTGGTATTGGGACAGCTCAGAGTCGCATCGTACCACTGTCCAACGGGTTGGACGTCCATTGCTAAGGTTTCGTGTGTAATTGATGCAAAAATAAGCACAAGTAGGGTTAAAGCGCCTGCCATTCGTTCTCAGAAACACACTTCAGGAGCAAACGGTACATATGCTAGGCACTGATGGTAAATAAAGGGTTTTAGAATTTGTCTATGAATCTGAACGTTTTCCTTGCAGTTTCCGAAGAAGGGTTCAGCCGCTGACTTTGCGGGTGAACTTTGTTTGCAATGGCATAAAAGCCAATTGTTCCGTTGAACGTAGGCACAGGGACTGTGATAATTTATTGCTCAGCAGGTTTCTGCGTGACTTAAAACGAAAGTTTCTAGTACCTTTGGTTCACGGAGTGTTTGTAGATTTTGAAATGAATGTAATTTTTATGCTTTACGATGAAAGGAAGGAAGTGCGAAGTTGTTGTTGGGCCACGTGGTATCATAAAATGGTATTGCTGTGGATCCTGCTAAGGTACAAGAGATCCAGGTACGTGAAAGATCCAATAATGTCATAGAAGTAAGGTGCTTTTGCGTCTTACGAGAAACTACGCACCATATTCATCGAGGGATAGAGCCCAAATGCTGCGCCAGCACGACGCGAGAGAAGTCAAACACTCAGAAGTTTCAGTTCGGTCGCCAGAATTGGCCACGATGCTGTAACATCCAACGATTAAGTGCGTAACGACAGCATCATATCTTCATTTCCAAACTTAAAGCGTGTCAAGTTGACGCAAAACCGACGCAAGCAAAAAAGGATCTTGGGTTCTTCCGAAGACAAATAAGCGCTTGATCCACTAGGGTGGACATAAAAACTACTACGACGCAGACAGCACTATCGTAGACAACCGAAAGCGCTGATGGGTAGCTCGGTCTCGGCCACAAAATTTTACCTTTTCATTCTGAGAAGACAGATACGTAACTGAACGAAGAA
>JASANE010010755.1:0-12328 GCA_030248225.1 Trileptium ribeirensis
CCATAACTGAAACAGTATTCTTGATACAATTTTATAACATAAAAAAGATATGTATTACGTCTTTGTGTTCCCTTATACACCTTCGGTTGCCTCTTTTAATTTCTCAACACACATATTCCACTACTAAAGTTTATAAGGCGAAAAACATAACCCTAATCGATCAAACAGTAGCATAATTGTAACTTTTGAAGTATTCCGTTGTAATGTATGTGCTTACTATGCCATTATTTTATGTACAGTCGAGCGGATCCTGCTTAGTGCCTTGCGACAACTATACTTCGAAATGTATGTTTAACAGTTAAATCTTATGTTTATGAGGCCACTACATAAGACAATGTCGACCATTCCGCAGTGCTCAGGACTGTGTAACAACAGTAATTCACTCGGTGGCGGGAACTCAGGCTCGGACAAGCATGGCCAGTCATTGTGTGTTTCCTATTGTGAGGTTCGAAACTGAGCTTACTGAGCCCATTTTAAAGGAACAACGACACAATACGCCCGCAGCATATTAAAAGAAACAGTGGTTGTAATTTTCAGCACATATTAGTGACTTCTTCTCAGAGGTTGGGGTACTTGCTATGTGGAAGCATAGGTGGTATTGAGAAAATGCCAAATCTTGTGATAACTGCAAAATTGGACATGCAAATCACAGTGCTACACGCCTTTTGATCACGAATTTTTTTCGCAAGCTGGCGAAGCTTAACCTGATCAGCTTAGAAGTTTTGAAAATAGCTCGCGTTCCTGTTTCGTGGTGCAAGTTGAAAAATTTGCGATTCACTTCCAGCAGGATTTTTCATCTAATCCTACAGAACTTGTTATCGCTAACCTAATAAAATAGTAACTTAGAAGGTAAACTTTCTAAATTTATAAAATCACAAGAAAGTTGTAATTAAAAACAATTTTTACGTTGTAGTATGCCAATGTTTCCAAAATGGGTTGCTCTCCACGTAACCACAACTGCATTAATCGTATCCAGCTACCTGACTCGTATAGGAAAATCTTTATAGCTTCGTCTAGCTATCAACGTACAACAAATTATTGAAAAATGCTAAAATTTAACAATTTTGTTGCATAAATTTAACATTATAGTCCCGTACAGCACCTCACAAGGGTAGTAAAACACCTAACGTACTTTTAAAACAACAAAACCATCGTGTTTAACTACTAAAACATCTATATACGCCCGTTATTTATCCCCCCCCCCCAAAGAAAGAAACACATTATTACTTCTTTTAATTTTACCTTATTGATAAGACCAGGTACCGGTTCCGTTTCCAGTAAAAAAAGTTCCAGTTCCGGCTAATTTCAGTTCCGGCTAGCCACCATATATATAAATATAAATACATATGTATCTATATAATTTACTTTATAAAATTTTATATTCTGATACCCCTTTGTCTCTCAAAAATTAGTAGTTTTAGAAAATATGCTTAGTAAATACTATATAATCGCCTCAGTATCTTCGAATCGTCCTTTATTACCTATTCTCCACAGAGCCTATCAGTTCAAATATGGACCTTATGTCTAGTATCTCAGATCCAAAACTAGATTTTATAAATAATTGTCTAAAGGAAAACTTAACTCTACTGAGCATATAGCAAGACCAAATTTGAACAAATTTTAACTCAAATATCAGTAAATACATACCAACGACGGCTAAAACCATAGCGTTATCAATAAAAAGCATATAATCCGGACAAAGGACTCTCTCGAACTCAGAGACAACTGATCCGTAACTAATTTCAACGATCTCCAGAATAAGCAAAACTAGATATACGAGCACCTCTTAAATCCCTAAACAGCTACACAGCTCGCGACAATCCGCCAGCCGTCGCGTATATATCCGAAACAACTACACTGATCCGAAGCAGTAGCTACAGTGTATAATTACAAGCAGTTAGCATAGACAGCCATGATCAGATTATAAAAGCATAGAATATTTTACTCATCAACTAGAGCTATCCATCGTGACTTACATAAGGTCCAAAGTTCAACACACTTATATACTAGACACAGCTATACTTACTCAATCATCAAAATATCCGCGAACAAATCATATATTACTTAAAATTCATCTCCCGCGAGGCAAAACGTAAAAAAATCCCATTCTCACGAATATCATCAGAGAAATCCAACTATATCTCCTATCTATACTTATACCTAAGAGAATAAATCATATCCAAGCGAAAACGTCAAAGAACAGACCACTAGATACAATTATCTCAAGTAAAACCTAAAAGAAAAAATAGCAGCAAACTCCGAACATAGAAATCAGCAAACCGAACATCGTACTATGCAATCTAGAATTAAGGCTTCTAATTTCTCAGTAAATTGAAACTAGGATACTAAAAACACGCGCCTATAATCTCAGTGCAATCAAGTCATTAACTTAATTTCAAGACAAGTTATCCCTTCAATACTTAATAACACCATCTATAACACATAATCTAGTCACAAATAAAATATCTAGCATATACTAGCAAATATATCAAAGGAACAGAGTCTAAACAGGTACATAATATCTATCACAGCTACACAAAATATATTCTAGGACATATAAAACCACAATATTAGACTATATATCAACCATCATCAAAACAGCAACCCCATATTTTCAAGCCATACTCATCTCAGAAAAACAGCGTTATCTTACCGCAACAGCACAGCATACTATACTAGCCTATAGCACTAACCACAAATTTAACAACCTTCTACATTAAATAGACCAAAATATCTATAATCGACCTATCTTGAGCTAACGAAATTATCCTTATTAATACGTATACAGCTCACAACTACACAATTCCAACCCAAAATAATATCTTTCTATATTCATAGAGCAATACTAACGAACAAGAACAACATATAACATCCCACACCAATCAACAAAGAATATCTTTCTAAATTTAGAGCTTATCAACTATTAATACAACACATAAAATTCACATAGTCTAAACAATAGTCACCCATATAGATATTTAATCCTATTCAAAAGACAGCGCAACTACTAAAATCTAGCTAATAAACTAGTATAATATCACTCTATTCATAAACCTTCCTTTCAGACAGTCACCACTTCAAATAATCTCTCTTTTATCAATTCTCTTCTAAATATCTTCATATTCACTACAATATATTCCTTTAGCTAATATTTTCATAAATATTAACACTTAGACTCTCACTACCATATCAATCACTACAACATAATCCTAGCATATCCTATTAGAATTATACAATATATAGATTCCACTAAAATTAAAAAAAAACCTTCTCCAAAATATAAACCTATCACCTCAAGAAATAGCGCCAATTTAGTATCCACTAGTCAAATTACAGCAAAATAGAAACAACCAGCACTACAACAACCACCATATAGTAACCCCACAAATCATTTTATTCACCACAAATCTCCTATTTTTCTTCCCATATTTAAACTACATAAATATTTATCTAACCTACTACACATTTCCTTAATATATTATTCTCTAGTATACAGATACATAGACAATCCCAACAATCATTCTCTACCAAATATTCACACACAATCAGCGATTTTAATTAACTCATTCACTCCCCAAGATCAAATTTAAAACAAAATATAGATATCCAGATATAATATATATACAAAAATAGCGTCATAGTATATAAACTCTATCTACAATCTATTAACAACAAACAATCATACTCTAGTAACTAGAAACACAATATACTAATCTTATAAATCTAATCAACTCTATCTACAACACTATAATATACCCAGATCATCAAACTACAATTATCTCAGATATAACAGCAACCCCTCCACCCACCTTAGCCAATTACAGAATTCAAATCCCAATCTAAAACTCCCACTATTCAAACTAAAACATAATCAACATCAACATTCATCTAATTAAAAGACTTCACAATATAATCATTTAATATAAACCACTATTTTACCAAAGTTATATTACAATATATAAAATTCAAATTCACTATATCATAGTAGAAACCTAAATTCCATAGAACAATATTATAAAAATCATAAAACTTAATCAAATACAACCTAAATCCATATACAACAATACCTCCACAAATACAATAAAAAATTCAAAATAACCAACGATTATAATAATTAACATAAAACCATAATTTCTAAAACACAATTAAGACAAATATCAAATATAAAATTAATAAATAAATAAAAACATATTATTATATTATATATCCTAACACAAAACCAACAACTTTACAAACAACCACCTTCTTATCAAAAAAAAAAAAAATAATCTTCTATAAATAACCTATATAATTAAGTAAACACATTTTTAAAAACTATTTACTACCCTATCTTACACTATAATTTAAATTATCAACAAAATTAAATTTACATTTTCAATAATTCAAATACTAGACAACTATAAAATTCCTATACACATACTATACAAAATACAACAACCCATTAAACACATACTAAAAAAATCCCAATTAAACAACTCTATTATAAATTAAAATACCTCTAATACTATAAACATAACAATCTAAAATAAAAATCCCAAAATCCAAATTCAACCACCACAAACAAACCACTATCAAAACTCTAACACAAACTCCCACCAAAAAAACATCAAAACTACACATTATACCCAACATATCACAAATTCATTCTCAAACCACCTACCCACATAGCAAACCCCAACCTCAAAAAACACAATATCAAAAACAACCACTCAATATCCCATTCCCTTAAAACTCAAACAACCCAACCACAAAAAACACACAAACCCATCCCACCACCCCCACCAAAACACACACCACACCAATCAACAACCTCATAAACATAAATAACAAACATACATCAAATATCCAACACAACAACCTCACACATAAAAAACAAAACACATACAACAACAATACCAAAAAACAAATCACATCAAATTCCCAAAACAAAATATAAAAAAATACAACAAATAAAAAAAAACAAAATATCATATAAAAATCAAAATACCAATCAAAAATCTAAAAAAAAATATCACACAAACCACCAACCAAAAAAAAAAAAACAAAAAAAAACACCCAAAAAAAAAAAAAAAACAAAAAAAAACACAACAAACAAAAACAACATATATATAAATATAAATACATATGTATCTATATAATTTACTTTATAAAATTTTATATTCTGATACCCCTTTGTCTCTCAAAAATTAGTAGTTTTAGAAAATTATGGCTTTTATGTTAAATACTATTATAATCGCCTTCAGGTTATCTTTCGAATCCTTCCTTTTATTACCGTATTCTCCACAGTGGAGCCGTATTCAGTTGTCAAGTGTATTATGGACCTTTAGGTCTCAGTATCTTCAGATTCCAAAACGTTTTATGATTTTTATAAATAATTGTTCTAATGGAAAACTTTAGCGTTTCTACCTATGCATATAGCAATGACCAAATTTGAACAAATTTTAACTCAAATATTCAGTAAATACATACCAACTACTTGGCTAAAACCATAGCTGGTTTATCAATTAAAAATGCATTATAATTCCGTGCAAAGTCTACTTCTTGAACTTCAGATGACAACTGTTGATGTCCTGAACTTATGTTTTCCAACGTCTTGAATAAGTCAAAACTTAGATTAGACTGAGCACCTTCTGTAAATTGGCCCTAAACAGCTACACAGGGCTCGCGACAATCCGCCAGGCCGTTCGCTGTTATATATCCGAACGCAACTACATTGTAGTTTCCGAATGCAGTTAGCTACAGGTGTATTAATTGTTACAAGTCAGTTGTAGCATAGACAGCCATTGATTCAAGATTTATAAGCATTAGTAATATTGTGTTTACTCATTCAACTAGAGCTATCGCATTCGTTTGTACTCGTTACATAAGGGTGTCCAAACCTTTCAACACACGTTTATATACTATGACACAGCTATTACTTGTACTCAATCATCAATTAATATACTGCTGCGAACAAATCATATATTTTGTACTTTAAAATTTCGATCTTCCGGCGCGAGTGCAAATGACGTTAAATTAAAATCGCCTGCATTGTCGTCGTACGAATATTCATGCGTAGAGAAATCGCAACTTGCAATTGGGATTCGTCCTATCGTATACTGTATACCTAAGAGAATAAATCATATTCCAAGCGAAAACTGTGTCAAGTAGGTTAACAGACCACTTAGATACAATTTTATCGTCAAGTTTAAAACCTAATGGGAAGAAAAAATAGGCAGCAAACTTTGTGCGTGCAACATAGAACCCACAAAACCTGAACATTTGTGGGCGTTACTATATCCGGTGCACCCAGTAATGTTGTAAGTGCTGGTTGTTTCTAATTTTGCTCAGTAAATTTGAAACTAGTGGATACTAAAAATTGCACGCGCCTATTAATCTTGCAGGTGCAATCAAGGCTCATTAACTTTAATTTTGGCAAGACAAGTTTTATCCCTTTTCAACAATTTTAACGTGGACCATCTATAACACATAATTGTATAAATTCTCACAAATAAGGAATATGCTAAGCGATTATGTTACGTAGCAATGATTGATATGCAAGTAGTGAACAGAGTCTAAAACAGTGTTACATAATTTATGAAAATATTCACAGCTACACAAGGAATATATTTCGTAGTGACATATGAAAACCACAATATTTAGACCAGACGACGCAACCATTGCATCAAAACAGAACGACCGATTATTTGAAGCCATGGTGACTCAGTCTCAGAAAAGGACAGCGTTTATCTTTACGCGCAACAATACGAGCTGATACTTATACTAGTCCTTATTAGCACTAACGCACAAATTTTAACGTAAGTTGCGCTGTCTACATTTGAAATAGGTACCAAAATATCTATAATGGCGTGACCTATTCGTTTGAGCTATGACTGAAATTTTATGTGTCCTGTATTAATACGTTGATACAGCTTCACAACTACACAATTTCCAACGCCAAAAAGATATTCTTTGTTCTGATTGATTTCATAGCAATAGAGAATTTTGTACACATAGCAGACACACACAAGAGTTAATCAGGCTATGACAACGTGAAACAAGAATCCGAATACTTTCCATGCATTGTAATAAAAGCTTCCTTTTTCAACTATACTATTCCTGGTCTATCGATCTAATCACGGAAAATACGTCCTTAAATTGTGATGAGAATTACCATAGTCTGTGTTATACCATATGCAGTATTCAATGGGCAAATATGTTGATTTTAAAAACAAACTTTGCCATCATAGATTAGCGATACATTTACGTTTTATTGAAAGGCAATGTTCTACTACTTCTTTGAACATAATACCTTTTTACTGATTAGAAAATAAACATAAACAGCTTTGTAGATGAAGCCAATCAGCAAATCGTTAACATGCAAAAATAAAAAAATACCGTCATTTGCAAAGTACGATTTCAGCAGTTTATGTTGAGCACCCTGCGGCAATGATGCTATATTGATCCCAGTTGCATCAGTAAATGCTCCACCAAATCCAAGAATGTTTTGGAATTTTATGGCAGGATCAACGGAAATCGAAACGTGGCTTGAAATTAAATCTGAATTAGCAAAACAATAACTCGATATAAAGGAGTTAAGATTCTAGATATCTGAGGAAAGCAGAATCTAATCAGTGTGGGGTTTAAATGAACTTCATAATGTATCAGGTTTGCTCGGTTTAAGCTTATACAAAGTCTAAGGTTTTCATAACATCCGTGGTTTAGGCAAAAGTTGAACGATGGTTCATCTGGCTCGGCACTGCTTTGAACGAGTTGCGTCAGTCAAGGTTAATTGGGCCGAACAGGATGTCAAGTGAAACTTATACATGAACTATAGACACTGTATGATATCGTTGCTGTGCTAAAGGTAAAGCTTGTCTGTTAAGAATTTTACAGGTGGTCTTGCGGTCTTATATGCTATGTAACATAAAAGGAATGTATATACAGTTAAGGTTCGGGTGCCAAAGGCTCAGCCGGTCAACGGGGATGCGGCGGCTTGGGCGCCGTCAGGACGAGCAGCAAGGGGTCGGTCTTTCATATCGAGGAGCGGCAACGAGCTTCAAGGGGATAACCACTCGCTACCCCCATATTGGCCTGTATGCACAAATAGTTAATGATTTGATAATTTTGAGAGCAAAAATTTCAAAAACACATAATATGATCTGTGACAAACTATAATACAATGCCCAGCTCCAAATGGCAACACTTTCAATGTTATTATTCGCAATATTTTTTATCAGATCTTTCGGTCGCGTAGGTAAAGGAAATTTGTAATCACAATAATATGAATAAAAAAGGCCGGTATTATCGTCTTTTCTCCCGCTTAATACATTCTTATAGCATACATAATATATCAAAGAAGCATATTGAATGTATATATATCTATAATACTTTTTTTGTTTTCTAATAATTACGTCTGTCAACAATCAGAAACTTTGATTCACGGCTGTCTTTGCAGCGTTACGTAGCCTTTAACGATGCTAGCAGCTAAAAATTTTCCTTCGCCAATCTCATTGATCAACGTAATATGTATATACGCCTGTATACGTCTGAACGGAGGTTGAATTTCTTGGAAAATGCTGAACCAGAAAATACCAGTTTTCAACCTAAAATGGTATAACGAAAAGCTAAATCGACGCGTCTCAACGCAATACCGTCGTAGTTATCGTTTCCTTGCTCACTTCTTCTTCGTTTCATCGTCGATTTACCTTAATAGGATTTTTTAACTTTTTATTCTTATGAAAATGTCGAATCGGGTTACTCTATGACTGGGCCCTTTATATGATAGTGACGTACAGAAAGTTATAATGTCCACTACCAATAATGGCTAGAAATATGACGCATGTAACTATGAAAAATTATTCATTTCGCAAAGTTTTGTTGCACCCAATTCGGTTCTTTTCCATTATCCCCCAGCCCGCGTTTGCCCAAAAATGGTCAGATTCTGGAAATTTTGGTATTTTTTGATCCTCGAGACCGGATTTTTTTGATCCCTGATCAGTTCGACCAAACAATTGAATTTTAAAATTTTAGATTTTTTCGGGTCCCAAGGGTACCTCCTCGGGAACCCAAAAAATTTTTCGTAAAAATTAGATTTTTAACCACTATTCGACGCGGCTTGACGAGCAAATCGAGTGGTGATATTTTTAACGGTATGTGGTAACCGGATCCTAAGTTATGAGCAAAAACTATCGGAGGCTGAGAGGCTCAGCAATTGAACAGTTTTTGGCTATAACTTAAGACGCTTTTATCTGATCCCATTAAAAATAATACCGCCAAGTCGCGTCGAATGGTGGGTAAAAATCCAAATTTTAAAAAATTTTGGGTTCCCGAGGGACGACCCCTGGGACTCGAAAAAATACAAAAAATCTAATTTTAAAAACTCAATTTTTGGTTGAAATGATCAGGGGAGGTGTCGAGCATGACATACCAAAATTTCCAGAATCTGACCATTTTTGCCCCCACGCGAGCTGGGGGATAACGGAAAAGAAGCCTCAATTTAATCTCCAATGAATTTCACAGTTCTCTCCAGAAATGATCGTCACATTCAAATGATCAAGTCTCGAGCGGCTGCCAGCTAATGGTTCGATTGAAATTTTGAAGGTGTTAAAATTAATAAATTCCAATTGGAAAAAATTACTTTCAGGCGAGCTTCGAGTGGATCTCGAGCAAGCGACAGTAATTTTTAGCGAGAACTACATAATCTAGTACGTAGGCAAAATAGCAAAAGAGCAAATCTAATGTATAGCCAAAACTATAGTATACTAAATCACTGAAACATACAACAAAAGAATATACTAAATTGTAAAAACTATACTGAAAGTATGAGACAAAGAAGACACATCAAAAAACAGACATTCGTTTCGGCACCAATATTTTGTTACATTATCATTTTCACGTAAATATATGTTCCCTAAATTTTAAAAGTTTTCTTTTATCTGTGACGAAGGAAAGAAAACCAAGAAATTGCGTTTTTATTATGTTTTTTTCCGTTGCTCAAACGTGAATGGAATTTTGTCGTTTATTTACCTTTGGCCACCATTTCAATTTCACGTTTTACCCTTGATTTCTCTAAGCGTTTTCCAGACCGACTCGATGTATAGATTACTGCTTGCCCATTTCGCAGATCCTCTACATGTACGCTTGCAACATCGTCACACGAATTTGCATTGCAAACGCAAACGATGCGGTTCGGATTACCATTGATAAGCCGTTTGGTGCATGGCGTGTGGCCTAAAATACATAAACTGTTAAATATGTAATATACAAAATTATCCATTACCTGCTTACAACTATATTGAGAAAAATTTTTGACGAAATTTTTTGATACGTTGGTAACCCAAAATTTTAAAAATTTTTTTATTATATACAAATATAGATATAATGACATTTTCTGAACTGCCTCACTGAGCTGAGTCGAATGGTATAAAAGTTATCACCGTATCTCCAATACTCACACATTATTGGCTGACTGGCGGAAAGATTCTTAAAAAGGTATTCTTTGCCAGCAAGTGTCGCTGCTAAACTTAGGTGACAAGGTGGTGATTTATTTTGTAGCCGGCAAATCACCCAGCAAAATTAAAGCTCGTCGTCATTTTGCGTAGTTAAGAAAAAAATATTGTCAAACGATCAGATTTTACTGCTTTTGCTACTACGCTTAGACAAACCACGTAGTTCGTCAGATGGCACCAACTACAGCACAGTTTGCACAGCGAGCATTAAAGGTAAAAACCAGTGTTTCAAGCAGCGCCCTACAATGCTAAGTCATTTGGACAGCATCGCCTAAAGGGCCGAGAAGAGAAGCACTATATATTTTAAACATTGCCTACTAAAGAAAACCAAATAACCATTTTAACAGTGGCCACGAAAAACAGTGCTTATATTATCATGAAGCGAAACCCGGAGGTGTGCATATGATAGATCCTTGAGGTTCATTAAGCTATTTAGCCATCAGGCAGACGTCACTGAGCTGTTCTTTAACATACTTTTTTGATGACTTTAGCTAAATCAAAGTTAATAATGCCAGGTACGGGCGCAGACTTTATTGGCCAACGTTTTAGGGTGTAAGACAGCTGAACATAAAAATTATTTTATGGATTACACAGTTTATATATAACACATCATCCAATTTTATAAGAGCTTTCGCAATGCGCACACGTAGTAACTATCTATTTATTGAAGTGCAACCACGCTATAACACGGCCTGCTGAGATTAGGCAGAGAATTACTGTTTGAATGAAGTACAACAGAAGTCGCTGGAAAACACACGCACGTCACTGCGACATTTTCTCGTATAATAAGTATAAAACCTTGTTACAGGATTTCTACACAAGAGAAGCACGTCAGATCACATAGACTTGTTCGCCAGGTTTAATTCAATCCGACGACCATGTCTGTCCATGCTGTTTAAGTATTCAATCCCAGAGCCCCTGTGACCAGGAATGAACGTGATTACTTGTTATTAATCAACGTTGATCTAGACCCCAATGTTTGACACACCCACCGATGACTCTCAATAAAGGCTGATTCAATTGAACTATCAGTGTAGGAATGATCAATATTTATCCAACAGTTCTTTCCAGCTTTCGTGATAGTATCAAATAAGAAACGATGCAATTTGTAAAGAATTTGTATTAATGAGATGACAAATTCTGTTTGCTTCGTTAGAGTTCTCTCGTATATATTTATAGTCACAGATGCTTATAAGGGGCTCATTAACCCCTGAGCTTCGGAGCCCTTCCACCTGTAGCGACGCCATCCCACATGCGAGGTAGCCTGATCCTCTGTGACTCCACCCACCCCCCCCCCCCCATTTTTGGCAATGTTCCACAGAATTTCGCCAATTTTTCTCAACTTTTGCATGCGTTTGGCACGGCAAAAATTAAGAACAGGCACGGCAAAAATTAAGAACAATTTTGAGTTCCAGAAAAATTTTGAAAATTACGCCCACCCCGGACAACCTACCTACCACCGATCGGCTGATCTCCCTGGAAAGGCTCCTCCCCGAAGCACGCGATATCGGACTTCGGCCATCGTGCATTGCATATAGTAGTTGTAGCAGGATAAATTGTATGAAATCTGCAACAACAAATTCATGTTATTCCGTCATAGCAGTCACGAACGGTGACACAAGACCCACGTTGTATTCCAATCTCCGGTGTGAGAGCTGATCTAAATTTCTAATGTGACCATTGAAACATCTAACATATATACTTACCAAAACACACACTAAATACAATAAGCAGTATAAAAATAGATATGAAAATGCCATGTTATTGTGATGGAGAAGATAAATATGAAATAGCTTAAAAAACAATAGCACGTAATTAAATGAAGAAATACGGACATA
>JASANE010010756.1:0-17582 GCA_030248225.1 Trileptium ribeirensis
AGGGGTATTTTTTTAAGGAATTAGAAAATTCGTAAAAATGTTCATGTCAAATTTTGTTGAGAAATTAAGGCATAATTAGGAATAATTCTCCGAATTTAAAACGAAATCTGAAAGAAAAATGTATTTAGAAAAATATTGAATTTATCTCATACGAGTTAATTAATCTAACCCAACGGTTCTAGCATGTATTTGTTATGCTGCCAATGCAGTTATGAATACTGAGGGTAATAGGAAAAAATGTACCTAAGATTTTTAACCGAAGGAATGGTATTCAATGTTTAGAGCAAAAATGAAAATACCCTGATGCAATTAGTTAGAAGCTACCTAAATTGAAAACTCTATGGTCAAAAATTACGTCCAATACCACAACAAGAATAAAACCTCGTTATAATAAATCGCTTGAAAAATCAATAAGTTTTTATGTCTTTAAAAGTTTCTAGAATTTTAGGTAAAATGTTAGTCAAAATTTTAGAAATTCACGAGGCCGAGATGTTCCATAATTGAGAGGAGAGCGGCATTAATCCTATCGAATCTTCTTTGGGGCGAACGCCTTTCCCCCTGGCAGGTAACCTGACCCTATGAGTCTCCGTGCACCGCCAATTTCCTGGATCCTAAGATGGAGCGTAAAATTTTTTTGGCAAGAGTTGACAATAATCCGGTGAAGATAAGGAAAAGTTGGAGTAAAATTGCCAAAAATGGGTTGAAAATTTCAAAAAATCGGAGAGAATCGGTAAAATTAGAAAAAATTATAGAGTTGCTAAAAGTTTCGAACATTCATTCCCCCACAGTCTCCCTCGTCGAAGCTATCCGACTCCTGGGATCTCGAACTTCCAGAATTTATAACTTAGTAGCAATCCAACAAAATTATGAAAATTTGAAACGCAAAATGTTAAGGAAACATCATTTTGAACAAATTGCGGGGATATATGAATCACAACTTGGTGTATTCAATCATGTACTTTACCTTATCCAAAAATTGTTTTTCACATAGCCCCCAAAAATGCAGCCCCAAGGCCCCAGTATTGGTCACCCACCCTCAAAAATGCAGCCACAAGGTCCCAGTATTGGTCACCCATCCTCAAAAATGCAGCCCCAAGGCCCCAGTATTGGTCATCCATCCTCAAAAATGCAGCCCCAAGGCCCCAGTATTGGTCACCATCCTCAAAAATGCAGCCCCAAGGCCCCAGTATTGGTCACCCACCCTCAAAAATGCAGCCACAAGGTCCCAGTATTGGTCACCCATCCTCAAAAATGCAGCCCCAAGGCCCCAGTATTGGTCACCCATCCTCAAAAATGCAGCCCCAAGGCCCCAGTATTGGTCACCATCCTCAAAAATGCAGCCCCAAGGCCCCAGTATTGGTCACCCATCCTCAAAAATGCAGCCCCAAGGCCCCAGTATTGGTCACCCATCCTCAAAAATGCAGCCCCAAGGCCCCAGTATTGGTCACCCATCCTCAAAAATGCAGCCCCGAGGCCTCAGTATTGGTCACCCATCCTCAAAAATGCAGCCCCAAGGCCCCAGTATTGGTCACCCATCCTCAAAAAAGATTAGAAGAAATCACCACCAGCGATTATTGGTTATTTGTTATTGGCGGGCTGGTAGTTGGTACCCTCTATGTCAGGCTGCCGTTACACCCAGTGAACCTTAGACCTTACTCCGTGTGATACCTATATAGATGGTGTTGGTGGGAAGGGGGTAGCCCGGAAAACGACCAGTGAAGAAAAGTGCATGAGAACGATATATGTATATACACATATACAGCGTTTATTATACTGAACACAACATTTTAAAATATTGACTGTTGCCGAACAACCGTAAAAGGGTTTTCCCAGAATCCTCCAGCCCGAAATTGGTCCATATGATCCGCCAAAATTGTGGTACCGCTCTTCTTAGCTCGACGAGGAGTCATTAAAGTATCCTGTCGGTCAGTTTTATATCATTTTTGGCTCGAATGTATATAATACTTAAAATTGTCGAAAAAATTTTTCTCGACAAATGTGTAATTTTCCTTACCATTCCTACCGTATTGCCGAGCTGGGTCGAGTGTTGCAAAAATCGGTTGAATTGATTAATGGGTTAACGACTTTAGGGTTAGTATTTATAATAAATTGTAATGCTCCGTAACCTACGAACCAACCATGGTGAAAACCTGAGGTTTGGCTTAGGACGTTAATTCATAAATATAAAAGACTATGAGACGATTCGGTTCAGGTGGTCATTTCATTCATCTCCTATAAAATTCTCCATTTGTCGAGAATTTTCTTCCAAAAATTTGGGTATTAAGGGGCGATCATTAAGAAGCCAAAAAAATTGAATCGACATTTTCTGTCTCAGCTCATTGAGTTTAGTCGAATGGTAGCAAAATTGATCGATTTTGGCCTATGGACGATTTGAAGAAATACACCATTTAAAAAGGTAAATTAAATTCTCGAAGCATTCAGCATAGGCAAATCACTAATGGTTGACGTTGCCAAAAACAGCTGCTAACTCCTGTCGATTCATCCGTCAACTTCCGCCGCCGCCGATGAATCGGTCGTTGCTAACTCCTGTCGATTCATCCGTCAACTTCCGCCGCCGCCGATGAATCGGTCGTTGCTAACTCCTGTCGATTCATCCGTCAACTTCCGCCGCCGCCGATGAATCGGTCGTTGCTAACTCCTGTCGATTCATCCGTCAACTTCCGCCGCCGCCGATGAATCGGTCGTTGCTAACTCCTGTCGATTCATCCGTCAACTTCCGCCGCCGCCGCCGATGAATCGGTCGTTGCTAACTCCTGTCGATTCATCCGTCAACTTCCGCCGCCGCCGATGAATCGGTCGTTGCTAACTCCTGTCGATTCATCCGTCAACTTCCGCCGCCGCCGATGAATCGGTCGTTGCTAACTCCTGTCGATTCATCCGTCAACTTCCGCCGCCGCCGATGAATCGGTCGTTGCTAACTCCTGTCGATTCATCCGTTAACTTCCGCCGCCGCCGATGAATCGGTCGTTGCTAACTCCTGTCGATTCATCCGTCAACTTCCGCCGCCGCCGATGAATCGGTCGTTGCTAACTCCTGTCGATTCATCCGTTAACTTCCGCCGCCGCCGATGAATCGGTCGTTGCTAACTCCTGTCGATTCATCCGTCAACTTCCGCCGCCGCCGATGAATCGGTCGTTGCTAACTCCTGTCGATTCATCCGTCAACTTCCGCCGCCGCCGATGAATCGGTCGTTGCTAGCTCCTGTCGATTCATCCGTTAACTTCCGCCGCCGCCGATGAATCGGTCGTTGCTAACTCCTGTCGATTCATCCGTCAACTTCCGCCGCCGCCGATGAATCAGTCATGTCTAAACGCCTGTCAGGATTGAGTGCTCACATTTCTCTGTGAATGTTTTAGGGGCTCGAGGAACTTTTTAGGGCCACAACATTTGCACATAATATGGCATTAGTGGTGGCTCTGCAAATACATTTCAAGTTTGCCATTCAGTGGAAGAAAAACACATTTTTTATGTGCATGAAGCGTTGCGCCCGGCAAAAACCAGCCAAATTAGAATTCGTTTCGTGAAAAATATATGTTTAAAATTCAATATCTTGCATTTCAGATAAAGTTCCGAATCTTAGCAACACACAAGCTACTACTTTTGATGATATTGGTTAGCGTTTTCGCCGGCAGAGAATACCCTTGAGGGCCAAGGCGTAAATTCTCGAAAGTAACAATTTTATATTATAACTCGTATACGTTTCTCGCACAAATTTCGGATTAGACACCTGGGTTAGTTTTATGTCTTCATTAAAAATGTTAATGGTTTCGGACTGATTATAGAATTATGATCATATCGACGATAGGTATTCCGTTCGTCATACACTAAGCCTAAAGCGAAGGTAGCTATATGAGCCAACTACTAAGCTAAAGTCAGAGGCGGCCGCCCACTTTAAGCTGTTCTTATTTCTAACGTCCGGTGTTGCAGGGACATTTTTCCCTCGGGATAATTTTCATCCGGAAACATATCCGGGGATAATTTTCCCCCCGGAAACATATCCCGGGATAATTTTCCCCCGGAAACATATCCCGGATAATTTTACCCCCGGAAACATATCCCGGAATAATTTTCCCCCGGAAACATATCCCGAGATACCTTTCCCCCCGGAAAAAATATCCCTTGGGATGATTTCCCCCCGGAAATATATCCCTAGGGATGATTTTCCTCCGGAAAAATATCCCTTGGGATGATTTCCCCCCGGAAAAATATCCCTAGGGATGATTTTCCCCCCGGAAAAATATCCCTAGGGATGATTTTCGCCCGGAAAAATATCCCTAGGGATGATTTTCCACCCGGAAAAATATCCCTAGGAAAATTTAGGACGGAAAAATCAACGTATCAAATTTAAGGGGCTTTACTGTTACACTAACATGTATTTGCCTATACATAGGATAGTATATAACTGCAATAGACAACAATAACCGAAATAAAAAGCGAAGAAGGCAATGTTTATTCGCATTCACGGATAAAATTAAAATGATCTCCTGAGCTATTGTCCAAATAAATTTTGCATTGATAGTGGCAATTGCCACCAAATACCGATGGTATATGAAACAGCCATTTAAACTGCTTCCCTATGTGGACCACAATCTCTGTACTCAACAATGCTGCGGCAGCATGAATCTCTCGGCATAGTGACTTTCTTGTCACCGATGAATAGATCTTCGCCTTTTAGTTGGTACCGAGAAGCTTTCGAACTCAGTTTACGTTTGAAGTCTTTCTGCTTGGCTTGGCTACTATTATTACTGAGACGTTCTTGCGGATAGGATTTATTACGCAAATAATTAACAATGTCAGTATATGTAATTTCCAAAGTTATAGGGCTTCCTTGAAATTGAAAATTACTAAAATATATATACCCAGGGATATTTCCCCCCCCCCCGGGAAAAATATCCCTAGAGATACTTTTCCGGGGGGAAATCATCCCGGAATATGTTTCCGAGGGGAAAATTATCCCGGGGGAAAAATATCCCTGCAACACCGGCCCTTAGAGGTGACATGCGTCGACAACAGTGAGCTCCACGAAAGAATGCATTATACGCGATACCAGCACTCAGTATCCGCCCCAGATTCGAGTGCATACTCCGAGCCATTTACACGCGTCTACATGGAATGTTTAATTCGAGCAACCGATGAATGGATTAAGAGCCTTCGCACAAATTTACTGAGTGTGCGTCTATTTTGCAGTTGCATGTGGACTCTCAAATGTCGATATGGCCAAATGTTCGAGAAGAAACCCCAACCAAAGAATGGCACAAGATTACACAAACTAAGCTTAATCCGGCACAAATCAGATACCTTAACACGTAGTTGTAAGGCGGCAAGGTGCTCGGAAATCAATAAGCCATAATTTTATTCTGATAAATATACAAGGTGCGAAATTAATAAATGCATAGTTAAACTAAAACCACTTATGTAATAGAATGAAAAAAATGGAAGCAGATATATAATACACTCTGCAATATTGTATTATGATAGAAACACGTGTAGATAAATAGTTGCGCTATAACACGGAACAAATCATCATTTCAACAAAGGCACAGAACACACCAGTTTTGGGCCCAACGGGGAGCCATCTGACCCACTGCCAACTCAAATGATAAAGTCCAAACTAAAACCCTCATTTCCAGAGTGGAATAAAATATATTACCTACAGCTTGTACATAAGCAGACAATAAATTGCTTGTCTGTTTCATTTCGTGCACTTTTGATACAAAAATGTCCAACCATAAGCTGTGTGGTCAAGGTAACCCTGAGGGACCAAAGTATGATGCATGCCAGGCCATTCTCGATCGATATACTAAGTCTAACCCTTAGCCTACGCTAAGGTCCTTATGAGGCATAGAGTAAGCCTGGCGGCTGCGAACCCACACTGACTTTTTCCTAAACGATACAACGTATTGTCCCTTATGGTCACCTGGACCAGTTGTGTGATAGTGTATTCCAAATCGTTTGTGTGGTGTTCACTGCTTTTTTCCAATTTCACAGCAAGACCTCCACCCAAGTGCCACCACAATGGCAGTCGGCCATGCGTGTTTCTCATCTAGCAAAGACTTGAGCTGTCTTAATTGAGCCGTGCTTGATAATTCTATCCTCTGCAAGTGGTCTATCTAACGTACCAAACCGTTGTACGGATGAATTCCACATCTCAGCCACTGGATCCTTTGGCTCGAAATCATATGAACTAGCATTTGTATTGAAGCAAGTCTACACAAACTACCAATAAAAGGTCTTGATGGAAAATAAATTGTATTCATTGGCATAGAAGACATTTGCAACGAATGATAATGCCGGTGGGTCTCCGGAACTCAATTTTAGTAACACATACCCATTCAAAAAGTGGAAATAGAAAATATACTTTGTGCACGGTTGTAGCGCGCACCTGGTGCTAGTCGGTGTGAAGACACGATGGCTCGCGAGAATAAAAAAGCCGGGTTCACGCGTCAAGCTGTTAGTTCAAATTTTGAAAACTGTGTTGTATTTTTGGTTATTTGAACGTGAAAACATTGTTCGAATTTATCTAGCATATAGACAATCAGAAGAAAAGAACAGATTATGAAAAGTTTAGAGCTCAAATCATTAATCCGGGCTGTTTGCAAACCTTTTCCATTACAATTTCTGATAAAAATTAGAGTTTCAAATTTGAGCTAAAAGTTGAACAAGTGAACACAGCTTAAGCCTCATGTATCAATGTTAGCAGTATAGTGCTGTAGTATTGTAAGGCCAAGCTCGAATGATCTGGCGGACAATGAACTACTTAAGAAATGGAGCCACACTTACAATCACCAAATATTGTATATATAATTATAAATTTCTCCAGATCGGTATGAATACAAGTTGTGCATTGTATAGATGAGCATAATAAAATAGTACACGTATTTGAATTTACCATTTTACTGCGGAATATTAGGGCGGATGCAGGAATTTCAACCCTGCGAATAATTATATTTTGCACAGTCTTGAACAACCATTCAGCCGGTTCAACTTGGACGGTTTGGACCTGACACGCTAATGCTTCTATGGAATGTATGGAGCAGTTCCATAAGAAACCTCTCAAAGACAGAGAATAGTAACGCATGCCCAAATGCACTCCCCACTAGAAACTCGGTATGGCAACGAACGCTATTACAGCGAAAATGAAAGCCCAACAGACGAGGGAAAAGAACCAACAACTAAAAAGACTTCTAACTGCACAAAACCATCTTCACCAACTCTTATTCGTTACAATTCTGGTAGTTTGTAGATTCTGCAGTATCTAATATTTAAGGAAAAATAAACATAGCTAGGGTAGTTTCTACGTATCACCATTTCTGCCGCGTATAGACACCAATGGACAACGAAAACTTTAAATAAGCAATAAAACAATGCTGTTGTACGGCCGTCAACGCGGTATTGTCAAAGAGAAGTTGTTCCCAGGGCAACGAATGATTCAAAATCCAAGGGTGACTGAATCTTGCTCCAGCGATAGTTAGGAATACCTCTTAAGTCCACATTAAATTTTTCCAGCGGTTACAAATTGCGACACGATTAAACTGAATCCGTCCTGACACACAAAACTAAACCAGCCAGTCAAAATGTTTTATATATAATCTCAGCATAAATTACAATCATATTAAATATTCCAATTTGGACAGTAAACTCAGCGCCGACAACAAATTGTTATTCTGAGAACAAAATGCAGGAAATTCTTAAAGCCAACCGAAATTCAAACGTTGCCAGCATAAGTACAATTAAGGGCTCCATACGAATATAAATGGATCGTAATTTGCCGAAATGAAAACTAAATTCCATTTCCTAATTAGTTCCTGTAATATTCGCCAAGTTTATTAAAACGCATTAGACATTTTCAAATATTGGCAACTTGGACACGCTGTCAGATAGTGGTATTAAACAAAACTTTGGTACAAGCAGGTGGAGTATTAGCAACTGACCAACTTTACTCAATTACTAAAACCCAAATCGGGTGAACACTGCGCTCAGGCGCTGCATTGTCTACCGAGTAAGATCAGACTTTCAGTCCCACTGAAGAGAATCATATTTATGGCTGTATACAGATATGGTCTCATCAACTTGGGAACGATAACTGCAGCCAATGTGTCAACACCGGACAAAATTAAAACGACGGGTCAGCAATGGCACCACCGTGAAATGAGTGCCGGAATTCGTAGCAATTTCATACTTTGACAGCCAAAGTAACACAAGTCATACAATTTATGCAAACCTAAACAACACTCTCTCTTGGCTGAAGGTTTCAGCAACTGTCAGTGGAATATTCACTGAACAAAACGCAGCAAATTATAATTGCTACGGCACACTTTCAATAAACACCCAGCCACTCTATGAACAATAGGCATCATATTTCTTCTTGGCGACCAACCTTCGTACCAATGGGACACTCCAAAAGTTTATCGGTTTTAGTCGCTGGATTCAAGCAACGCGATGCTTAAATGTCATTTAGTAGCCGCGAACACAGTAATATCAGTTTTTCATTAATATGCAGCATTATTCTTTGTGGAAATAACACGTTAAGGCGCCTTTGAACAAGACTTACCATTATTTATTCGGATTTTGTGAACGAATCTCAAATCGTAAACAACAGTAAAAATAACCCCGATTAGTATCATATATTGTAGAAATTATTATAAATACTATTTGAAAATTATTGAAACAAATTATTTACACAATAATTTATTAATTATGGCGTTTAATAATCTAACCGCTGCCAACTAAATTATTGGATGCCGCACTAGACGCAAAGAATATAAGAATGCGAGACCCACGAGCCCTGCACTGTTCAGAGTTCCGACGATTGTGAAGCCCAAAGCCTCATTGTTAGAAATAATTTAGTCCTGACCCGTAGGACCAGAAATGAAGACTACGCACGATGACATCACAGATGCGAAGTCTTGGTCCATTAGTCCGTAGCACGACCAGGCGAGAATCATCAGTTCCACACAGGTTGTTGGGTATCGGAAAAATATTCACCAATAGCTGGCTTAACATTATCATCGGATTACAATGCCATAAAACCTTTAACGGCACTACCGTTGAATCCATGCTAATGGCAAGCGGAATGGTTGTTGTTGCTATTGATAAACTGAACAAAGCAAACTGGAAAAATTCCACGCTTTGAAGGAGATACTTCCAACACACCTTCCTGGAAACATGCTAACAAACAATTAGTCTAAATTTTTATTTCATGCTAAAACCCCTAAAATCATCACAGGACTGGCCTGTCCACAGCATTCTGAATAGTTAATTCTCACTCCCAAGTTCTTCCCCAAGGGAAATTTTGAATTGAAGCAACAAAACGTTGCACTATAATGCTAATTACATATTTTCAAGCACAGATTATAGCGATGAATTTTTATAAATGCTGTATAAATATCTCAGGCTTTAAAACAGCGCTTTATTATCGTTAGAAATAGTAGTAATTAATAGATCGAAAGTATTGTATTATGCAGAAAACATAAATTTAGGGGCAGGAATATAATCATGGATTGCATCGAACAAGAGAGGTTTCGGGAAGGAAAATCAAAAAATGACGGAAAATTTTACGAACATGGTCAATTTCGAAAGTGGCGTATGGCCAGGCCAGCAGCGGAATCTGCGAAACGGAATATCCGTTCGTTTTCACAATCCGCTTAAGTCGTATCATCTGCTGGAAAGAACTGTCCTAGCTCGATAAATGCAAATAAAATGTTTCCGCTTTCGTAGGCTTGACAGTAATTCCTGAAGAGTACTCACGTTGAATCGTCCAATAATTTTGCACTCCGACAGTATTTCAAGGCAATTTTGGGTACATACAATAGTTTAAGACGAAAAAATAGACGCGTTACACCGTTTTCACGTCAACAACCGTACATATTACAAAACAGAAGTGGGACGATAATAAATGTTTTACATTACATAGAATTTCGTTCACATAAAAGCCAATTTTCAGCGAACTGGATATTATATTACGTCATGACGAATGGTCAAAGTGTAACTAGTAACTCTATCGAGATTGCAGAACGTAGTGAAGCATAGGTACCCCTACGCCTTTTGTGTACACAGCCAATCAGCTCTTGATAGAACAGCTATATGTGGATATTACACAATACCATACAAGTTAGAACAAAACTAACACCAACAATAAGTTTTCCATGCCCGAACGCCCCAACTGCTACCAGGACGTCACAATAAAATTAGAAATTTTGGGTCGAGGAACCATGAGGGTGCCATACCTCAACCCCATAGCTACAGAACCGGAACCTTAACCAAAAAACAAAAAATGCGCATCGGATTTATTATTTTACTATGAAATAAAAAAACCTGAGAAAAAATTCGAAAGTTAAGATAAAAATAACCTTGCTTCGGCGGCGGATAATAAAATGGAGTAAAATAGGGCAAAACCCCACATTTTTACCCCTGATCCCGGAACCAGACCCCAAATCAAAAACGCTCGGGATGTGCACGGTAAATCGGCTATGCCGGCTCGAATGAGCCCAAGATCATGAAAACCGGTAAGTCGTTCTCGAGTTATGGAAGATCAAAAAAGACATTTTATAGCTTTCACCCTCGCAAAACACAATCTCCACTACGTTCTGAACACTAAATGTTAGCGGATGGTACAAGTACAGAATACTGCCGATAATGAGTTACGCTTTCGGTAAATAACAAAAAATAGTTGAGTAATTAAAAATCAACACGGCTAGCTAATAACACCGACCAAATTACCCCTATCCCAACGAAGACGCCCCCAAACTAACCATCCATTGTTCGTCTTCGTTTTCAACGCTGTCTTTCGTAATCACAATGATATCACCCGCACGAAAGCTGAGCTCATCGTCGTTGTCGGCCTCGCAATCGAACAGCGCGCGGCATTTTCGAACCGTCGTGAGCTAAAATGAAGCGACACAACACACACGATATTAGGCGTATGCAACGCAAACGCACCCGCACGCCCAGTAGAAAATACCACAATTAAGTAACATTTAGTTGTTATCACAGTTAAGTCCTCAAAACTCAAACCAAGTTTCGTTCGATTTCGAGGGTTTTGGTTAATCAGGAATCGAGTGATTTGCGACTAATTTAACGAAATTGGATTGTGTTAAATTTTGATTGTAACCGTTCGCCTTTTTATATATTGCATAAGTGAGCGAAAGTTGTTAAGCATTTAGAAAAATACACCTTCGCAATGCATCTACCCGAGTGTACCGGAGAAATTGCTGCTCTCAATACGATCGACGTTCGCCTAATTATACCAAAATTACCAAGTAAACTAGAAAGAACGCTTAAATAACGTCGGAAACTTGAACACAGCGACGTACCTTTGTTCGTGGCACAGGCATCGGCTTAGGTTTCGGTGGCACTGGAGGGGGACCGCGATGAGGAGTTGGCACAACCCGAGCTTGCGACTTTAAGGGCTTCGTCGCGCCCAATGCTATCGCTGTCGTTGTTACGGAATTTTGAACAGCCATCGGAGTTGAGCTAAAATAAAATAAGAAACTGATGGAATTAGATGGACAACCAGACCGGCATTGGCGAGCACTGTGAAGCCGTTGTAGAATGAGTGAGCCAAAATTGAATTAATGCAACACTGTCTTGAAAACAACTTTTATCAAACGGCTCCATCGCCAGTGGCCTAATGACGATGAAAGGGTCAAAACAAGCTCAAAACTTAATTTGTAGCAATGTGAAACCTCAAGAATTCGAAGCGGGAAATAGTGAAATATTTCAAATCTATGTTAGATGTCACCGGACTTAGAAGGCTTATCTACCATATTCAAAACATTCGCTGATTTAGACTAAGTTTTTGGAAATCACTAATCTCCGCCTGACGGAATTGGTTTCACCAAATTTTTAGACGGATCGACGATAATTTAATCAATCAATTTATTTATAGCCGGAACGCTGACTGAAACTAAATTCAATACTTTTCCAGGCTCCGACATCTAGGACGAAAAACCCTCTTTGTTATTGAAATTTTGTTTCTTTACAAAATTCAAATTTTAAATACCAATAAATTTTAAACCAAATCTTTAAAATTACCGAAACCACGATTTTGAGAAAAAGTTGTAGAACGCAGTTTAGACAAAACAACAAAAAATAGCAAAATTGTCGCCTTCAAAACATATAGAATTGGCATAAACGATTTTAAGAAAAGAATAATGTTCTCAGTTCTAGGTTAAATATTTTGACTAATTTATCAAAGGAATAGAACGGTGAAAACGAAAAATATACATTTTCGCACTATTTCATTTCATAAAAGATAAACAACAACTATTTGTTAATTTCTATCAAGGTGAAAAAATTTTGATTTTGTAACAACATTAGGCCCAAAATAGTACTCACTCAATTTAGGCGACTAAATGAGAATTGAGCTCCGATGACAGAATTTGAAAGTCCCGTTTTGATCATTTCAGTGAGTAAAACAATTTAAAATCATCTATAGTGACCCAACACAATAATGCAGAATGAGGTTTTCCATAGTAACCCATGACAATCAGCGTCCCACTTCTTGGGTTCGACTTCAACTTGTTTTCCGTTTTTTGGTAGAAAAATATCTAATTTCCAATATTAAATATTAATTTATAACAAACAGGTAAAAAAATTTCAAGTTCATTTTATAGAACAAAATATAGTTTATCATTAGGGCCATTATTACAATTTTTAGTTATCGGGAAGTACGTAGCTACTCAAAATATCGCTTATAACAGAGCCCAATTATTTAATTAAGTTTGCTTTTTAACAGACTCCGATTGCAATTTGGGGACCTGAATAAGCAAATCTCCGTTTCTTGGAGCCTCGAGAAAGGTCATTAGCCTAATTTCAGGAGTATAGGGAAGTACGTACCTACACAGTATAGCACTCCACACAGCCAATACATGTTTTCGAGTTGCATAAGTATTTTGCTCATAATAAACCAAAGACCTTCATCTGAAAATCCATGGTTCTGGGGTAATACGGCGCACCGCAAAGGCTACAAGGATCATAAAATATGCTGAGCTCCAGTTTAGTCACCCGGGCTCAGAAGTACATCTAAAATGCAGTCATCCAGGTATGAAAATATTGCTAAGATTCAGTCAGCTAAGCTCTCAAGCACTGCAGCCATCTGGTGGCCAGAATACTGGTAAGCCCGGGGTTCTGAAGCTCATCCAAAATAACGTATCAAAACCTTGGGTCAGCTCTGGCTCTGCAACCCAGAAAGGTAGGGTGAGCACACATATGGGGCTCAACGACGTCCGAAACTGAAGTATATTTTTGTTTTTTTAAACCTGGAATTAATTTATACATAAACACAGATAAGCAACAGTCGAGTTGGGATTTGGACTCACACAAGTTACCTGTCAAAGAACCAAAACGTTCAACTTACCCCGCAGGAATCCGTGACGACCCGTTGACCGTTTTGCCTTCTTGAGTTGTGCCCGAGGCGGGCGGAAGTACACGCTGCGCTCCTGTAATAAGTTAAAAAATCAACAGCTACTGGCCTTGTTCGGCTCTCATGGAACCGTCTTCAAAAACGTGGATGCTGCGCTTGGGTAATTATTGTAAAAACGTCTTGAAACAAAACTATATAATTGGAAATAAATTTGCTTTTGAGTATAATATTTACATTATCACTAAGCAATAACGTGTACTGAGCATCCGGAAGAGTCATTACGAATCTTGATCCCACCAACGTTGACATCAAATTCGACGGAGCTGACGTTTAACTTTTTACTAATTTCCAAATATTTACGTCCAGCGAACTACTTTTTTGTGCTTGACTTAACGTGACCCTAGAAACCATCCTATTTTGCAAAAAGAACCAATATCGAGTCGCAAATCTATGTTACTGAAAAACGAATTTCATTCGATTTTTTGCTAACGGAAATCTTTCAATTTCAACACGAGTGTGGGAAATTATACAAAGTGATCGAATAGATTTTTTTCGATTTTCATTATGCAGAAACATAATTCCGTCATTTTGCAGAGATTGGGTCCATACGACCAAGTTTGCATAGATATTATTCAGTATTCATGTAGGGATAATTCAGTATTCATGACAAAATCAATTTAATAGTGGCGTCACAAACAAACTAAACTTATCAAAGCTAATCTCGATATTCTCGAACAAAACCCGTTTACCTAAAATTCGACAAATTTTCGCTTTCGAGTTTTGATGAGTGCAAAATGGCTACATTTCAAGTGCATTTAGTTATGTGTTCGCAGACGGATTGGCGCCTTATTTTAGATAACTGAAAAGCATAACGCAGCAATTTATGCAAAATTGAATAGTATGGTTCCTGGAGTTAAATTTATTCACGGATTAGCTAAACTGACTACGTATCAAATCAGATACGAAATATCAAGTTTTTCTCTTTTAGCATGTAGCAGGATTAGGCATTAAGTTATTCTTATCTGGGTTGCGTCCTAAAATTGAAAATTAACAACAGCAGTGCAAAAGTAAACATATTAAATCAGGCGACCTGTCGCGAACACAGTGTCAGCAGTGTTCCCTAAAGCTGTCTCGAATCATTGGTATCGAAACAAAATCATTTGCATAAAATATTAAATAATTAAGACTTCTTGGGAAACGTACCTGGTGGTGGCATTCGCTGCTGCCTCGTCACTGGTATCGACAGACGCGAGCTAGCACTTGTTTCATTTTCCGCGTCTTTGGTCACACTATTGACCGACTGAGCCGAGCCATAGCTCAAGTTAACAAATGACCTATTATCACCGGATGATGGCCGTCCGCTGGACTCTAAAATCGATGACGAAGACATCTGGCCGGAACGCGGAGCAGCAGAAGGAACTTGGCCTTGATTTTGCTGCGCCTTGGAAACTCCGCGCGGTGACAGGCTCGGCGGAGGGGGATATTGACGAAGTGAGGCAAAATGATGCTGCAGCGGTTCGGCGGTGCGTCGTCCGTGGTAGGTACCGCCGTGACTGTGCCCGATGGTTTTTGCCAGCTGTTGCAGAGTTTTGCTGGGCCCGACCGCTGTTTTACTGTCCGGTTCATGTCGTCCTCCAATCGTTGATGCAGAAGTAGTGCCGTGAAGTAGACGAAGCGACGATCGTAGACGGCTATTTATGGAGCCTAAACAAAACAGCATAATACAAATAAAACAGAAAGCAAACCAAATTGTATATACGAAAAATGTGTGAAAACGCAACAAATTCTTGGAGGTTAAAAATCACAGTTTAGGACTTAAGAAGAAACGACTCAGAATTGCTGCACAATAAATGACAACCAATTAAATTACGAACACTTCGACCGTGCATTTGTGGGCTGGCTTAAGTTAGAATTACTGTCATCAATTTCAGTTTTTCGGACGAACAGCGCTAATATCTGTTTAGTACTGCAACTGAAGGCATATGCACTGTATCTGATATTTAAAGCAATCCTTGGTACATCAGGTTTCATCCAGTCACTTTTTGGAAATTTTGTTGTACTCAAATTTTATTGAATGGTCTCATAATGTCACAGCATTTTTTCATTGTATCCAGTCACCTGTTACTTTTTGGAAATTTTGTTGTACTCAAATTTTATTGAATGGTCTCATAATGTCACAGCATTTTTTCATTGTATCCAGTCACCTGTTACTTTTTGGAAATTTTGTTGTACTCAAATTTTATTGAATGGTCTCATAATGTCACAGCATTTTTTCATTGTATCCAGTCACCTGTTACTTTTTGGAAATTTTGTTGTACTCAAATTTTATTGAATGGTCTCATAATGTCACAGCATTTTTTCATTGTATCCAGTCACCTGTTACTTTTTGGAAATTTTGTTGTACTCAAATTTTATTGAATGGTCTCATAATGTCACAGCATTTTTCAGCCACCAAAAGCAGTATGTTATTCAAAAATAAAGTTCCAAGGAATGACTTACCCGACTGAAAAGGCGCTGCCGCGGCGCCCGGCGTTTGTGCCCTGGCGTGTGACTCCGGGTAAGAGACCATCGACAAGTTGTCGAGATGCTCGTCGTCGCTCGTTTCAAATCCCGTCTCGTCGAGAATACGTTGAATCTGAAAACGAACGCCTATCATAAAAGTCGGTGCCATTGCGTGTGTATTGCTACAACACTGCTCTATACCGCGACTCGATCCTCCAAATTTGGTGGAGGCTATTTTATATTCCCCTTCGTTCAAAACGGATGGCCCGGTTCGAGTACCCCCTGAAGAAGTGTGGGTTAACCAGGTTGAATGCCCCCTAGCAATTTTTGCTCCCACCGCCAGTAAAAGGCTCCTGGTCAACACAAAATGTTATCTTATATTGTGAAGCTAAAAATTTGCTTAAAAATAGTGTTTAGCTACAGTCAGAAAGCGATTTTATTACAAGTTTAAATCTGTTTACCAAAAATGCTGAATTTTGAACTTGTTTACTTCAATAGTTCGGCGGTGGAACCCATTTCATCCCGGAAAAATTTTCAGACAATGGAGAACACAGAACAACATGGGAAAACTGGTACTGCTAGCTTGTCTTACCGCCAAAGTAGCTGTATTGAATATGTAAATCAGAGCCTACATACATAATACAGAGCGGGTATACTAAACATCAACTTACCCACTACCAGTTGTTAATTAAATGTTGAGGATATAAACCCGTTTATCGCGTATTTAGGAACCCCAATGCATATCTAGCCGGATAAGTTGCTCTACAAAATGAGACCAATGACACCCAAACAGCTGGAGTAGTTACGGAGATATTGCAGTTTTCCTGTGTCGTGTGTCTCATGAGCCCACTCAAAAACTAATTTTGGATTCAACTCTCCAGCGTAAGTAATGACAATAGCAGCAAATCATCTGCAGATGTGTAGAGGATGAACTAACCTACGGAAAGATACCAATAACTATATAACGATCAGTTTCAGAGATATTGGCGTTTTCGTGTATTTGGGGTCTCACGAGCCCGTATAAAAAATCTTTTAGCCCAAATCCCACATCCTGAAAGAGCAGCGTTACGTACACTCTTATAAAGGTATCTACAAATTGAGCCCAGATATGTACACCGGCTGTGGAGATACAATAAAATAAGTAATATCAATAAAGTTGTTGCGATCGTTTTAGGCACTTATTTTTGTCCGCGACTATGATCTCACACCAAGTTTTTTCTACAAACATTAAACGAAATAGTGTCGGCATTAAATCATTGCAACTCAAAAAATCTCGAACAGCGTATTTCAGCCGAAATTCAATTCTTTGCTCGGCACGTTCACCGGAATCAAATCCAAAGGCAGCACGAACACACAATGCCGACGTAACTTAATAATTATCGGCATCAGTTTCATCGTTAAGATGGCACTAAAATATCACGGATTTGTCTGGAGTTCGCTATTGGCGTACCACCCTTGAAGGCGATATTTATCTATACTAAACTCAGTAAAACAAATGGTTACCGACAGCATTTCGCTCACAACAAGTAGTTTTAATCTTCGCCAAACCCCTAATTTTAGTCGACGAAAACTTACATCAATTCCGAGAAAACTTTCAGACAACAGCGGGACGACAACGTTCTCCAAATATCGTTTCTCGCCTTTCTCAGCCGCACTCTTAGGATAATGAGCAATACGTAACTGAACGAAGGTCAGA
>JASANE010010757.1:0-11282 GCA_030248225.1 Trileptium ribeirensis
CACCATATGTATCACCAGTTTCTATTTTTTAGCGGCTTTATATTGTCGTTATATATTTGTGGCTTTAAGAGCCGATTTTACTATTAGCTAATACATTTGTAGGGTTCGACTCGGCCCTGATAACGTCACACTGGCTAATCGCGACTAGCCAAGCATGGCTTTAGAGCCGCAGCAGCTGACAAAATCCTGCCGTGCAGCACACATCTTAGGGTAAACGATGCATTACCATCACAGCAAATCGAAACAAAGAATCTATAGCAAGACAGTACTTAACAATAAACGCGCCCTTCGAAACTTTCCCAAAGAGGAATCCCGCCCTATAATAGATTAGATAGATCTGTTTCAGGTTAGGAATTCCAAGAAGCAGGTCAGATCGGTACTATCAGTTTATAGACAACATTGTATTAGTTAACAATTTCAGTTTATAAAATGCCAGTTAGTTTTCCGAAAATGAACTTATAGGACAAAAAACTTAAAAAGCCGCTTCATTCAAAAGAAACAGTTCATAAATTCTTATGCAAAAGTACAAAAATTGCACGCACCTACAAAAGTTCACCTATCCTCTCTTTGGCCCAAGTAACCATGAGGGGCGCTACGTTAGAAATGAGAACAGCTTAGAGCCGGGGTACGGGATCCCCCGACTTGGACTTACAGTCTCATATAAGGACTTTAGCTTAGGCTTAGTATACCAAGAACGGCATGGCCTTCATTATACATACACCCCTCATGGTCATTTTGGCCTTATTTTTGATAGCTCAAGTGGCAGTAACAATAAATCGTTTTATTTCAGTAAAGCAAATCATTTATAGTTACAATTCTTCAAAATTATGCATCGTTTTACGTTATAAAAGACCCCCATGTGAAAGTTTTCTCCACCTTCAGTGTCTCTGCCACCATCTTGCCTTGGACACCATGGTGTTTATTATTGGTTTTCAGATAGTATACATAGGTAGTGTAGTGTCGATAATAGTATGGTGTAGACCACACCATAAAATTTATATCGTGTTAACTACACCATGCCGTTATTTACAAGCCTTGTATAATGTGTTTTTGGATGGTGGCCTTGACACCGTCAGTAATAAGCAATAGGTAGATCTAGCCACTATAATTAAGTTGATGGTGCCTGGTACGCCATCTGTTGCATTCTATAGTGTAGGTATATACCGTAAACCGTAGTATCACTCGATGGAGTGGTCTAGACCATTAGGGCACAAAATTTTAACATGGGGGACCTTTATAACAAAAACGCCGCATTAAATGAACGTAATCGGTGAATTCCAGCATCTACCGCTAGCGCACATGTTTAACTTTCTAAGCAGCCGCATATAAAGCAAAAAGTTTTGTTTAAAACACAATTATGTTCGATCTTTATAACTGTACGGCTATAATATTGAAAAGTCAAAGAAACCATATTCAGATAAATATGAAAATACCAGAGGACGCCATATATACTTAACTGTAAAAATGTTGAGATACTGTCAGTTTCATAAAATATGGGTAGACACTATGATGATAGTCCTGGCTAAAAAGTTCAGTCGATCAAAATTCCATTTAAGTGAAGCTATAACCGAAATTATATATATAACTTTGAAAATTGCGTCAAAATCGAAATTCATCAAAATGTTGTTCAATCGAAATTTCCTGTAGCCGAAATCGAGCGAATTATATATTACACAAAGGCGCAACTGCACCTGTATACCGTATCGGCGGTTTGAGTATCGCACTCAGTGTACGAATTGAAGGGACTAACTTGGCAATTACTGGCAAAGCCTTTGTTGCCATATTAAGTTAAGACAGGGGCACTAGGAAGCTTGAAAATGATTATTGATACCTGCGAGTTTGCATTCAAGCGCTAATACAATTTACACATCTCATGCTAAATGTCACCTGGTTCTTTCCCAATTAAAGTTTAATGTTAATCTGAACACCAGGCGGTGAAATTACGTGTGTTCTAGATGCAGCAGTAATAAAATCTTCGATTTTTTGGGCTCAGTTTTTTCTAATTTTTGCCAATTTGTGCCCAATTTTACCTATTTTCCGACGTTTTCTGCGCAGGAGAGACGGTGGTTGGGGCATGAGGTCTCAGTTATGTCGGGCTTCCTTCCAGGCGGATTTCGGGTGTCACAAGGAAGGGTTCCGATCAGGGGACAATCCGTTCCCCTATGAGCATGTATGCCGATTATGAACCCTGGCTATAACTACTAACAGAGTACACAATATAGCTGTTTCATTAATACATTTACAATAATTGGAACACAATGTACACCATGAAATTAGAGCACAATGTACACATGAATATTTCCAGCATAAGCTTTATGATTGCCTTCTTCTCAATGTGGAGGTGAATAGTGACAATCTATGCAATCTATGTACCGCTTATATTCTATGAGCTTCGACGTATATTCTGGAATAGCACTGTTTTTGAGCAAATTTTGTTACAAAATGACAATAATTCTTTGGAGCTAGACTTTTTTAATGTGTTCGTAGGGTCAGTTTGTTGAATAATACACAAATGACAAGATTATTCTTGGAAGACGAAGTCAATATTTGTTTGATGTAATATGTTACCCTTTGTCTTTGATCTATAACTAAAACATTAGCCAATTCCAGATATGCGGAGATCGTCTTATAATGCATACAGTCACGACCACACTTTAGTAACTCGCAAGCGACGGTGAAACGGAGCGGGCGTGGTTTCATTTTTAAGTATTTTGTTGAATCACCTGTAACCGGCTGATCAATACACCGCCCAAGAACGTCTTGACCCCAGCGAAAATCCTAAAACCTCATGGACCGTAAACCCGCCGACAACAACTGACAACGCATCAAGTACTTGTGGTGGGCTCTAGATAACCAAGCCGTCGTATTCATCCTTCCAGTAAATCTTATAGACAATTCTTGGTGACCTATACGCAATACATCACCATAATTATATATAATTGGATAGATTATATTCTGAAAATCGAATTCATTGACCTAAAACCCATGAAATATGCACCGTGGACACTAGATAACCAAATAATTTTATCCAGCCTTAACAAATGCCGACACCCTGAAGACAATACACAAACAGACAAAATGAAAACGCACATTTTGGAAATGAGATTTGTCGACAAAACACTGTCGTCATGCTTGATAAGCTAATATGAACTCATTGTATCGTAATAATAAGCAATAACACAGCGAAATTTGAAAAATCCCTATTTGTGGCAAAGGGTCAATGAATCATATTCGGGCCCGCAGCGGCCCAGTATATGGTCCTCCACAAAAATCATAGTCAGAAAAGTAGTAGATCTCCATAAATTGGTTCCATTTTCGATCTGCCCAGACCACTGCATTTTCCGGTGCGCAGTCTGCGTCGCTAGATATTGGCTGCAAAAAACTGGTACCAAATGTGGCAGAGCATCCTTAAAACATGTTTTTGCCTTTTTGACACGGAAGATAGGGTCGGAGGTGTTCGAGTTCAACTACGGGGCACTTTTGGTATAGAACAAAAAATTTGTCGAAATCCGTCCATCCGAAAATGAGTTATGAATGACAGCGAGACAAAAAAGAAATTTTCAAGATTTTCTCCCTTTTGACCTCAGTGGAAACTCCACTCGCTTCGCTCGCTCCGTTTCAATATGTACAAAATGATTTAAATTTAGAAACGATTTAGATCAACCGAAATTTCTATCGATTTCGATTTCAATAAAACAATATTTCGATCGATTTCGATTTTAGTGCAAAAAATATATTTCAAATTAAAAAATCGATTAGACGAAATTTCGATCTACTGCGATTAGACGAAATTTCGATCTACTTCGATTAAACGAAATTTCTATCTACTGCGATTAAACGATATTTCGACAGATTGTAACTTCGATCGATTAAGATCGCCTTCTGTTGCACATATTTTTGTGCGCGACTGTAGATGACTATTATAACACTTAAGTATTACACTTTATATTATGTCCAATCAATGTAGCATGTACAGTATAATTAGTATATGCAGTAGTAATCTATGTTCATTCACGCTTCGAATTAGGCATACGCAACCTGCAAAACACGACCATTGAGGGAATATCCATTCAGCGATCCTGAAAGGAAAGTTCAGTTTAAATCTCACAAAATTCATTGAATTCTCCACAGGTCCAAATTATTTATGTGTCCAACACGTTAGTTCCGACTCGAACCTGTTTGAAACATTCATTATATGTATATCTGCTTCGCGTGATAGTAATCCTAGAAACAGATAATATTACTATAAAGCAGCGGACACCAATAACTGAATGCATGCAAATGGCACTTATATTCTATATAAGTTCTCGATCCTATTCGTTGACAAGATTATCACGAATAAGCAGAAAGGTTAAATTCCAATTATCTGAGCTTTCACAGTATACCATTGTAAAATTCCCATAGCTTCACAAAAATATGACACAAAGGTAGAAAAACTTTAGAAGGTACATCGAGTTTCAGTTCGTACAATTGGATGTTCCATCGTTAAGAGCAAACTCGGTAATAACACTTTTGAAATATCCGTTTTATCTAGTTATCCAATTTGCCCTCGTCAAACCAAAAAAGATTAGTTTACGAATCACGTTACCACGTATGCAAAGTAATGACTGCTTGAACACAATTTCATTATTTTTTGTACATCGCTTTGCTTAATTTATTTATACTTGGCGAAAATATTTTACATCTGGCTGCAAAACTTTATCGCTATTGATAATACTTAAAACCGTTATTAGTTTTTTTTATAATTTTCGCTTCTCAAAACCGTATTTTTCACTATTCCAAGCAAAACACATAAAGCCCAAGCATAAATTTGACATATTAAACGGTTTAAATAATTAGACTTCAAAACTAAAGTTTTACTAAATTTGACGAATTTTTGGGACACGCGCTTTAACTTTAATCACCAACCAAACTTTGCTATGATTTTGGAATCGTTAATTATTGAATTATTGCAATCGTTTTGCAATAACAATAATAATAGCTGCTATGATTATGATCAGATTTTTCTATATAACATCATTTCTGCCACTTTGGTAGACGTTACTGACAAATTATTGATGTTATCTGAAGCACTAAGAACCTCCACTTACGTATAGCTCTGTCCGCGTCGGCGCTTGATTTATAGGTCACACGACCTATGCCTTCCACCGGAATATCGGCGTACGTAACATCCCCTTAAACATTAAACTATCTACTGAAACATCAAAATAGTGTAAAATGTCCCAAAAAGCACCAGACAGTATTACAAAGGGCGTAGCCGCATTTAAATTCATCAGATTTCATCCATATAAGTTTTCACTACTGACGGCTAACACATACTATCAATTTACTTGTGAGTACCAATTAACTTTTCGCTCCAAATCACATAGACACCGTATTTACGTATATCAGTTCTAATAAATTATTATGCTAGTATGCCCTGATAGAATTTAAGAACATGTTCTTCTCAAATTTTCTAGCAAAGTATCGCTGAACCATATTCGGGCTCACAGCGCAAGAGGAAGAGGTCGCATAAAAATTCGTGGTCAGCAAAGTTGCACATCTCTATTAGTTGATGCTCTTTAGTTAGGGAGCGATAAGATTTTTTATGCGAAGCCCGTGTCACGAGATATATGCTGCGAAACAATGGTACCCATACGACCAGATTTGACAAAGAACCCCACTAACACCTGTTTTTTGGCCATTTTTAAACAGACGATGTCGGACCTGTTCGCGCTCAACTTAAGTGCACACAGTCATCAGTTTTGATATCGAGCAAAAAAATTTATCCAAATCCATCCACCGGACTATGAGCTATGAATGACAGCGACAGAGAAAATAAATTTTTGCGATTTGGACAAGCGCACTCAGTAGAAACTACGCTTGCGCCGTTTCAACTGAAAATCGTCAAATGTTTTTTATTATATTTGGTGCCAAACTGGAGAAATTTAGCCTCCTCTAACGTTCCATACGTATAACAGTACATCTATTGTAAGCATAAAATAGTGAAAACGCTTCGATTAAAAAGTTAAAATTATAAAAGTTCATCTTCTAAACAATGACATGCAAAAACCTGACAATTTTGGAAAATTTTTTATTGACCCTTTTATAACTTAGAATCATTATCCCGTGACAAGCTAGTACCGATCAATGAGAAGATTCTTCTGCATTAAATGTCTTGAATTTTCTTGAATCCAACACACAAATGGTGATGGTAACTAACATTCGATAAAACAACGATACGATACAACGACAAAGTATCCAACTGAGATGGGCTATTCAAGATTTTGAACAAGAACCATAGTCGAACACAAATAAATAAATGAGAAGATTCTTCTACTTCTTGATCCGACGCTTCAGTAAAGAGTAATTACACAAATGATGGGGTACCTAACATTGCTATAACGACAAAGTATCCAAATAAGATGGGATGTTCAAGATTTTAAACAAGAATCATAGGAATACAAATAAGCTAGGCGCGCAAAATTAGATTCTATTACGAGCAAAGTCTGAACTGCCCAACAACTCAGGAGTGAGTTAAGCATTACACAGACACAAAAACTTAAAACACTTTTTTGTACAGTGATGCCTTTTGAGAAACATCCGCACGCTAGATCACTGTGTTACAGAAATAAAATTATAAATATTAAATCAATAAACAATTTACCAGCTTCCCGCGCAAGAGTTTTCACATCCTGCCACTGATAATCAGAAGGAATCTAAAACTCCAATATAATTATTTCAGAAGGAATATAAAACTCCAATATAGTTAATGACTAAATTGTATTTAATAAGCAATACTGTCGGCACTTGCTTTCCATCCGATTTTTAACGCCAGAGAGCACGATAATGTTAAGGTTAGAATACAAACTACGTTTACATTTTTGCAAAATGCCAGAGTTTTTGGATACCTGAAATTGAAGTATTGATTTGGGCAACAAAATTTCACCTTAAACATAGGTTTATTCACTAACAAAAATGCTCTCAGTATAAAGTTGCTAAAAACGTAGTTTAAAACATCTAACGATGCCATACGGCAAGGTTATCAATGCTAAATTATTTGGTAAATATTTGGACTAATATTTTAAACTGCATAATGGTAGGTTCACAACCGTTGGTGAATAAAGTGCACTATATGAGAAATTCAGAGGCGCACAAGAGTTTGAAACATTTCTTATTGACACTTAGCGACTCAATAATTTATCAAAATTAAACATAATTTTCGCCCAAAACTTGGCATATTGGCATAACTTAACAAAAGATGAGACTGAAGTAAACTTGGAAATTCGCCGGAGCATAAGATTTGTAGTTATAATTTGCAGTTATTGACGATATTGATATCTACCGCCGGACACTTCTCTATCCCCGACCAAGCTTGGGCTCCGAAAATTGTTTGTATAGTATAAATAGAGCAAAGTCGGTTGACAATTGTTTGGGAAAAGAATGCACCGTGCGTTTGCCGCAAAAGGAGAAACTCTACAAGTGATCCAATTTTTTTAGTCGTCTTCCTGTTCACTGATGACTAAAACGGAAAATGTATTTTTATATAATCTAAAAATAGGCAAGAAATTGTTGCTTTGCTAAATTTAGGATGTTCACTGTTGAATGATAGAAGTGTAATGTGCGAGCAAACTTAAAATGACCCCGGCAACCGTCCTATTTTTATTTTGGGATAAAATTTGTGACGGAACGCTTTTTGGTCAATTGAAATTCGGCGTAAAACTGTTCGCGAACTAAAAGCTCGTGACTGAAATCTAACCATATTGTGTTCGCAAAAATTGACGTAAAATTACCCAAATGTTTGATAACGAAAATTTGTCGATTTAATTGTGACGTCACTTTTGCATTAAATTTGTTCGCGAACACTGTATAATCCAAATTTAAACGATAATAAATTAGGGAACAGAATTTATGCAAACTGAAATCGCCAAAATTCTGTTCGAACACAGGTCTAATTTCTGGCACTTGAATTTGATTTTGCTAATTTTCGGGTAGCGAAAATTTTGGTAACCGAATGAAATTAACCCTGTTTTCCGTAATAAGGGTTTGCGATTCGATGTCGGTAATGAAAGAATAGGATGGTTGGTGGGGTCACCTTAAGTTACTCACGCATAAACCAAATAACTGCGACTCCGTTAGTGCCCATTTGCACTGTTAATCTCCACACAAAAATAATTATACGAAGCAAGCATGAAGTAAATCACTTAATACCGTGCTCAGAAAAACCGGTTTGGCACAAGCGTCGCTTACTGTACATCGATAACATTTTATTGTACTCATATAACAAATTGTTTATCATAAATATTTGCCTTACGTTGCCAATATAAACCGTGCTTCCTCCATTTTCCGGTTGTTGTTGTTGCTGCTGCTGCGTCGTTGTATGTGTCGAGCTTCGAGATGAAACATTGCCTCTGCCAGACGGGACACCTTGACCACCACCGCCGGTACCACTACTGGCCCAGTGCGAATTGTCGGCGGCAACAGCTTGCTCACCATATTTTGAAGTATCGTGCTGCTGTTGTGGGTATTGTGACTGCTGCGCCGGCTGCTGTTGATACATCGATCGTTTGCTGACGTATTCTCTATAAAAGATAAACAACATTCGAATTATCTCCAAATGTGGCTGGCCGACAGTTTACATCATGAGAATATAGGTAAAGTTACGAATGGCCAACTTGTCGTTTCGCACATATATCAGTCAAAACTCGAATATTTTGAAGAAATTGGATACGAATTTCGTTATTATAATAGTCAGTAAATCCTTAAATTATAGCATATACAATTTGATAATGATAAATCATAAAAAATTGACAATGATTTTACAAACATCGATTTTGTATTAATTTGTGCACAGTTCCCGGCAAACATCGCTACTGTCTGCTCGATGTTGAACCGCAACTCGCACTATTCAGTCAAAACTCGAATATTTTGAACAAATTGGATACGAATTTCGTTATTATAATAGTCAGTAAATCCTTAAATTATAGCATATACAATTTGATAATGATAAATCATAAAAAATTGACAATGATTTTACAAACATCGATTTTGTATTAATTTGTGCACAGTTCCCGGCAAACATCGCTACTGTCTGCTCGATGTTGAACCGCAACTCGCACTATTTTGTCACTGTGCTTGTTCGAAAAACTACAATTCTCTTAGATGCTTACCGTACTAAGATTGCGAGATCCTCAATGTTTTCTACACATTATATGAAATACTTAACGCATGATTGACAACAACGAATACGCAGAGAAAAATATTGTAATAGAATCAGGAGGCACATGCATGCAGCTATTTGCGTTTTAGCAATATTCGCAAACTGTATTTGATTTATTCATTATATGATGCAAAAACATCATAGGCACAAATAAGGCTATGCGATCGCAATCTAAATTTGTGAGTTACAATCAAACTAAAATAATTAATTTGGTTCTGTATAAATATTGTAAAAATGGCAGTCGTTCTCTGTTATTAAGTAAACTTACTGTTGTTCGACAAAAATATAAAATTAGATTCTGCTAATGATTAAATTTTAACACAGTCCTTACATTATGGTGCACAGTATGGTTCATAGTACGTATAATTTTATATTAGTGGTGCAATCTGAGCAATTTTTTTCGTCTGGGCCGGTCCAAGGTCCAGACTGGTACTGGCCTTCTAAGTAAAAATTAATTTCAGCCAAACAAGAATTTTTGTGCACTAGTGTACCAAATTTGTTGAGGCTTATTTTTAGTGAGAGTTTTCACTTACATCACGTTTAGAGAAATGTTATTATTCAGGAATTAGCAACATTGAGTCCAAATTTAATCGTGCAATTTACAGTTCTGGGCAGAATTTCAATGGCCGCGATCGGTTAGCGGACATAACCACATGTACAATATGAATAATTACGTGCACAATGCACTGTTACATATTTGAACATTATACATAACACAAACTCATTGTACTCATCAAATCGAATGTACGCTGAAAACTAATTGTTGAAAAGCATAATTTATATGTTGAGCCACTAGTAGCAGGAAGTTTGAAAATTTTTCTGCCGTGTACAGCAACAGGTTAAGAAAACTGTAACGCGCAAGATATAAAATCGGTTTGTTTCTTACTTCAATAAAGTGGAAGCTAAACATGCTATTGGTTATCGCACGTGCGGTGAAACCCTAAATCATGTGTGCTTTCACGCATGAGAAAAATGTCGTTAAATACAGTCGTGGACAAAAATAATGCGAACACAAACGCAAACACACGTTAAAACGTTGGTTTACACACGAAAGTAAACGAATCTTACATATTTATGCGTATTTATATATATTTATGAATGTTTTTGCGTTCGTTTATAACGAAACCAAACGCAAACGAACGTTGTGACGTTCGTTTATAAATGAACGCTTGTGCACTTATTTTTGTCCGTGACTGCAGTTATTTAATACATCTACTCTTTTTTATACATATGCATGTTATATTTCTTACTTTTGATTCTGTGGCGATTCAGCATACATTTGGTTATTGGATGGACTTTGACGAGCAACCGATGAGCCGACATTATACTGGCCATAAGTGGGCGGTGCTCCACCAATGCTATCAGCTTCAGATCGACTATAGCCAGATTCTAAAATAGTAAATAGAATTGAAAAGTTAAGACTTACCTTGACTGAATAAAATATGCTATTGCGTCACGTTTTGATATGTGCTGGAAGATTATCATTATGTCTCCACTATGCGGAATGCTCGGGAAGGCTTGTAATTTTTGTCTCAGTCAGATTACAGTTATTTAAAATAACAACTATTGTGGGACTTACGGAAGCACAAGTTTTTGTTACAGCGTAGGTAGCCATCACAATAATGCTAATGCGCCAAACGCAGCTATATAAATCTTTTTATCGCTACAAAACGAGCGAACGCTTAGATCCATTATTATGGAGATATGATAGGTTTAATGTATTTCGGGTCTCTTGAGCAATATTAAAACCCTTTTAAATAATACAAAATACAGTATTCGCCACAATTAACTGTCGCCTTACAAGCGAGCGAGCAGTGGACGAACAAAAATAAGCTATAAAATTTCACAATAAAATCTTATGTTCCCACGAACAAGTTGCGAGTGAGCACTGGTTGACTGTCGCGAGTACTGTAGGTAACCACTGCATTGACAAGTCATACGCAGCTTTATAAAGCTTGTGTCGCTCTGCAAAATGAAATGAAGAAGTCCCATATATTTTGAGTAGTTTTTGGGATATTGCCGTTTACATTATATTTCATGTCTCTTGGATCCATTTAAAAACCTAAAAGCTGATTTTTATCCA
>JASANE010010758.1:0-20131 GCA_030248225.1 Trileptium ribeirensis
GCAGATAAGGTTATAGGAGCGACGGAAGGAGGTTTTTGTTTGGATTCCGAGCGGCAATTTAATAATGGTATTAAGCCAACGGTTACTATGGCAGATCAGTTCGGTGTGCCTCAAAGAGAAATTTTTTGGGGCAATGCTGGATTAGGGCAGTTGCCATATTACGGAGGACCGCAAAGACAAATGGGGTGCAATATGGGTGGAATAGGACCGGTGGCGGGATGGATGTGCACAAATAGTTACTGCTCACAAGCCGGAAATTACCACCAAACAACAAATGGCGGATTGCGTCTGGGGACGCCACATACTAATATTTGGCCTTATCAACACTACGCTATGCCTCCACAATTCATGCCGTTCTATGGTCCTCCGGTACCAGGGATGTTTGATGGAGCGATAAACTATTACCATTTTCATTAAACAGAAATGTTTATCGTAATGAACACCTTATGAATGCGAAATTAAAGTGCTAAACTCACGGCATAAATATTTCTCTTACAAAAAACCTGCACTAAAATACACCTAGCTGTTGCTGGTAGATATTTAATTTTTATCAATAGTTAGTACAAAAATTATGTTTGTTTGTTGTGCTAGCGTTATTATGCTTAGTTGTTTGCTATTGGAATAAAACGGTTGAACAAAAAAGTTTAGCCAAACATTTTACTTAACCAATAAGTAAAATCTAACCTTAATAACCGTTGGGTTTCTACATTAGGTAATAGCGCATATTAACTCAATTAGTTGCTGGTGCGCTCACGCGAAGTAATCTCAGCCAATGCATAGCTTATTGAGGTAAAATTTGGCAGAACCAACCGCTAGTGATGTAACACCACCATGATTCATCGGCTACACTTTTCTCTGTATTTATAATATTTAGAAAACGGGTTTTTCTTTATATTTTCGACTTGGCGCGCCAATAAATATTAGCTAGCTATGCTGACAGTAAATTTTGTGTTAAGCAAGAACTTAGCCGAAAACCCAATGCTTCAAACGAAGGAGCTAGTTGACATATTTGAAATATAGAAATGCAAATAATGAATTGTTATAGTAATTTCAGTATAGAAACCAACTTGTGAGAAAAATGTAATTCTGCGGCTTAATAACGATGTGCCTACTTATAGTATTTATAATTTGGAATTTCTGGAGTTTGGTCCCAAGGTGCTACTCATTTTGTGCAGATATCTGTAAAAGAATAACTGATTTAAAAGTTGGTTTAACATACTAAAAACGCCTATCCAGTCGGTCGACACAGAATTTAGGCGCGAGAAGAAACGTATTTTAAGTAGCTTTGACGTAAAAGTGTTAATGCTCAAAAAGGTGGCTTATATATATGCTAGTGCAAATATTTGGTGGCAAGCATAGCTCTTTACAGATGGTCCGATTGATGTTCAAGATAGCTCTAAATGCTCGTATCGATGCGCCCTGGTGCGTTTTTAACCTCATGGTTATAAATACATGCCTTATGCTGTTATACTTGAAAATGTTACTTTTTGAGCCAAGGCTGATATTTGAAACTCAAACCGCGATAACTAAACGAATATTAGTCACAGAGCAATTTCGCGGCTACCAATATATTCAGCTCCACGAGTTTCATAACATATGTTGTGTTGATCGGCAGGAAATAAGTAATGCGCTCTAATTTCAAATAATGCAGGAAGTGAAGGCAACGCTAAAAGTAGTTGCGACTTCGCCACATGTCACGCTTCGTATATATATATATATATATAAGGTACCATAAATATAAAATTTTGGAAACAGACCAGTCAAATTTTTATTAACTTATACTCAGTTTTATCAAACATTAAAGAACGTAGAGGTACAAGTTACAGTATGTTGTACTCTAAACAAAATCTGAACTCAGTCCTATCAACAAGGTAACGTAAAAAGTAGTGTTATTGAGCCTCTTGTTTGTTAAGTATATAGGGTTATTAGGTTAACATGTCGGCTTTCAGTGTTTTAAAAATGTATACATAGGTATCTGTAGCTCCTTGTGCAGCCACCACAAAGAACTTAGTTTTGGCATCTATCTATTTAATTGTACCCGTTGAGTGATAGACTAGCCCTATACCATACATGCTGAAGCAGGGGTTCAGGGAGGCTACCTTCACACCCCCGAGGGTACCACACTACTCTCCTGCTAAGCCGCGCCCCTTACGCACATTTCCCTCCCCCCCCTCCACCGCAACTACGCTGCGCAGAAAACTTTACAAAAAATTAGAAAGGATGACCTACTCCCACCGATTCCTACATCGACATTTGCAAAAAGTCATGGTCTTGACCACAATCATGGCCTCCGCTCTTGATACTGGTCAAAGCTGACCTTGGGTTTCTCTATGCTAGTCTCAAAGGAGTAAAAACCTAGAAATTATTTTGTTTTTATGTTGTGCATGTGGCTTGTTGGAGCAGTGGGGTGGGGACCCCGCTTCTCAAATCACTGATACACGACTCCACTCACCAAAACTCCCATGTTCATCTAAATTCAGGATTTATTATGTTCTTTAAATTTACTAATTCTGTATGCTAAATATTCTTAAATATTAATTACTACAACTAAAAACGATATTTCATGACCCGACAATTAGCGTAATGTTAAAGGTACCTGAAAATATGGAAATACATAACATATAGAGAAAAATTTTGTTCCCTAAACTTTGTGAAATTTGAAAGGGAATAAACACACCCCTTCCCCAAGGTCACTCACTTTTCAAGAGGATGTTGTTGACAGGCCAGTAAAAATAGCACCCAAGAATATTGTTGCACTTATGGCTTAGTTGTTACCTAAATCTGACTAGGAAATGGAAAGCTTTTTATAAATTTCGCCGTGTAGATAGAGATATCCAAAGAGAATACAAAATATATATATATGAAATTTCGTTTCCATGAAAACATAGCCAGAAGGAATCCGAATTCATGTTACATCCTGGTATTCAGCTGAAAAATGTTATATATGTGTCATTTACGACCTCTTCACTTAAAAAATAAAAATATGAAGTTAAATTGATAATACTAATACCGACAGAAATTTTGAAGATGTGTATCAATGACATACCGATTTTATAATCAAAACATCACAGAAACATTGTTCGACGAGACAGATCTCGCCTTTATGCCATCGCATAACTTTTCAGAGACCATAAAGACCAATTTGTCAAACATTCGATTTTTGACATGTTTTTACACACTGCGTGTTCCCATGAAAAGCACAGGCACACAAATTTGGTTAAGACCTACGATGGTTGGCGTGCTTCTTTGGCAAAGTTTTTATATGCAAAATCTAAGAAACATCCAAAATAAGATAAAAAAACATTACGTTTGACCTCAAATCACCTTAGCCGCAGCCTATTTTTATGCAGTGGCCCTGTGGTGCTATGGTTACAGCGCAGGTTTCACAATCATGAGGTCGCGACACAATATTGGAAACTCATGTCAAAACTAACACTAACTGAGTCTATAAACAGCAATCAGAACAAATATGACCATGGTTTTTACACCATATATATATACAAGTATATTGTGATGTTCATATTGTCCAGAACTCTCATAATGTTCATCATCTCAAGAGTTAGATAAAAGAACAAAATCAACGTATCCATACCGATTTTGTAGCCAACTGGAGTTGCCAGCGGGCTGCCCTGGAAAAATCCAGTTACAGCTTCCACACCTTTATTCATAGTACGTGTCCGTTGCAATGTGGTTCCAGCTGGAATATATGCCTAACGTTATCGCGTTTACGCCCTTATTATTTTTAAGCTATTTTTGTTAACTTCATTAAGAGAACGGCTTCTGCTAATTATATACGTACTAAAAAGTTGATACTATACCCAATGAAGCAAAACAAAGCCAAATAACCCATAACACAGTTGAAAATATCACTGTAGGTTTTTCGTTGTTTATAGTGTTTTGTCATCTTCGTTTATGACGGCTATCGCTAACTAATGGCCTTACGGTGCATTTTTTCGTCTCCGAGAATTGAGACCTACAGTTAGGTCGTAGAAATTCCTGTGAGAAATGCTGTGGTTGACGATCTCCTATTACTATAACAAAATAGTATCTACTGCAGACATTATTCTGATCCACACATTATAAAGTGTGCACGCCAAAATCGAAAAGCCGCTCTCCAAGTTTTCTCTGAGCTTTCTAAACCCTTTTCAGTTTACAAACGAGATTTAGTAATAATTCAGTAACAGATCCAATATTATTACCAAAGTAGTTTCACTAACCTTTACGTTTTACAAACAGTTGAAGTTCCCCAAATATTTTTCTATCTACGCACGTTAATGCTTGCTGCAAGTGTTTAATTGCGCAGCGAGAAAAGCGAGCAAGCAGCTATTTGTATGCGCAGTTAAAAATTTTACCGTGTCCGTCCGTTTGTCCTGGTAGATTTTTCTAAATATCTCAGGAACGAATGCACATATAACAAATTATGCTCTGCCCCGCCACTCCATATAAGTTACATATGCAATCCACCCATGGGTTACGGTAGGCCTCATCTAAAGAGGAAACACCTCAACTTTTGTGACCAAAGGGAAATGCGTTTTCGTTGTATCTCTAGATGCACGCCTCTTTCAAAAATGCGGCATATTTTTTTGTTCGGCTGCACGAGATCTACAACTTCGTTACTTTTGTCAGACTCGCAGATAAGTAGGTACACTAACGGTCTCAAAAAAGACCCATTTTAACCCTTAAAATGTCATATTTTAAGATAATGCTTAGTAAGTAATATATGCGTTTTAGTTGTATCTATAAATACACCCCTCGTATCAAAAATGCGGCATATCTTTTTTGTTCGGCTACACGAGATCTGCAACTTTGTTACTTTTGTCAGACTCGCAGATAAGTAGGTACACACAAAAAGTGTTCTCAAAAAAGACCCATTTTAACTCTTAAAATGCCACATTTAAAGATAATGCTTAGCAAGTAATATATGGTCACTATAATGGTTTTCGTGGTCACTGAAAACAATGAAATAATGGAGTGGATCATTTGAGCGAATATGTGACCGGTCTACCATTGTCGGAAGGGTACTATTTCCACTGGAACCCCCCTCTTTCGTTATTTTCAGTGTAGTGTGATATTTTGTTCCATTTTGTTATTACAAAGGTTTTCGAATATGCTGAAACGAGGGGTAATTCATTTGAACGTATCTGTCACTGAAGTACTATTTTTGGAATGGTACTGTATCCCATGACACCGCCCCCGCCTTTGAGCCATGTATGATTTCGTGATTTACAACGCAGTATTATAATTCGTGAAATTTGTGGTTATAATAATTTTCATGGATGCTGAAAACAATGAAGTAATTTACTTGAGTGCACCTGAGACCGGTGTAGACTTTGGAATGGTGCTGCATCTCATGAGACCCCCCTGAGCCATGCATAATTCCGTGATCATCAATCTGGTGTTATAATTTGTTTCATTTGTGATTATAAGGGTTTTAAAGGATGCTGAAAATCATCAGATTATTCATTGAGCGAAGCGTTTTTATTTTCTGTCTGGGAGCAAAAAGGTCGATGTCCGTTCGTCCGTTAGTCTTTCATGGATCTCAAGAACCACTGAACCTATTTCAAAAAACTTTTTTTGTTTGAAAGCTTATCATGTAAGGATGTGCACCTGATATTTTAGAAGTTTGACAACTTGCCAATTTTATCATTAATTAAGCTAATTAGCTAATTAACACCCTAATTAAGCTCATAACAGCTTAATTATTGGTCGTAGAGTCGTTTTAACGGTATATACCCTGGGGTTTGCAGGTATGGCGAGTAGCAACTCTTACATTTTTAATTATTTACGTTCTTGCAGAGTGATCCTAAATGCGTTCATATTACTAATGTCCTCGCTCCGCTCAAAAAATGTAGTTCCACTACGACTGGTATAAATTTTACTGTGACCAATACATCATTTTTGGCGTGATACTGCAAGTTCTCGGACCTCCCTATGATTTATGTCTTATTTTGTGTCTTTCAAGCTCAAAAATGTTAAATCTGTCTATATAAATGGTCACGAGGCTAACAAAACTTGCGAATTGATTCGTTCGAACGTATCTCTGACTACAAAAGTCGCTTGCTTGCAGTGCTACCGCTTACTGTATAATGATGGGTTGAATCAACCTCTAGCTGTACGTTCACTACTAGGGCCATAGTACGATATTGCTTTAGGTTGTGCTTTTGGTCAGGCGTGGTTCCTTTCTAGTAACATTACACTTGTCCGTAGTTAATCGGTTAACTAGAATACGGGTCAACCCAGGAACGCGAGCAAAATGTAGCCACCTATGTTTCACTTTATGCTGAAACTCTAAGAGAAATTATGCTGGATGATGAGAGGGCACCGAGATGCAGCGACAATCCGCAAACGGGAATATTAGTCATAGTTACGTTATTGTTACCAGGAACTTAGCTTTTATTACCACAGCTTCAAACATCTAAAACATTAAAAATGAATGCCACAAAATCAGACAAGGTACACACAAAAAGTGGAAAATTACAGCTTGTCTTTTGGCCAAGATGGTGGATTCTAAGTGTTAAATATGCAATCTAAAGGGAAGCGCACAGCTTTTTCTGTATCAAGTTACAAAATAAGCCGAATATCAGCCACGTTCTTTGAATAGTTGAAGAGATATATGCGCTTATTGCACATTTAGGCACTCAAAACCATAAAGAATAAAATGCATTATTAAGTACAAACAGGATAGCATGCATTACAAAAAAGACCAACAACGCCCATGTTATTCAAGCAATTGCGCAGATATTGCCGTTTTCGTGTATGTTTGGTCCCATGGAAACACTTTTTCTGACTCTACCCTTCAGCGCAAATAATGACTATGGCAGAACATCATGTGCAGTTATATACACTAAAAATTGGTCTATATACGAAACTAATAAAACCCATACAATGTATATATATATTTTATATAGAAAGATCGGGGGCGTGGAACCCTGCAATAACAAGTCACAAAGCAAAAAAGTGGTGAAAATCAGCCGACATACCTTGTCTGCACACATAGCAGCCCAGAGAATCGACCGACAAAACTGTAATGTTACTGATGTAGCTCTTGATGAGCTGATTTTGGAAGGTGGTTCTGTTTGTCCATGTGAGGCCTATATATATCTGGACATTTAGGTCGCGAAACTATATACCCAGATGATCAAATTTCACAAAGTTTGGCTATTGACCATCACAGCACTGTTCTCTGCACTCGTATTGAAAACTCGCGGCACTACTCTTTAGCCCCGTAATTTTTGATTATGTTAAGCCTACACCGGTCACTGTCACTTTTGCAGTCTGACCTTCAACTATTGCACAGTCTGACACTCGGCTTTTTACACAATGTTCGACCACTCGTTTCAACCTTTAGTTGCTCATCCCGATTTCTTTTACTTTTCGGTTTAGGTTATGTTACAACTTTCCTAATGCTTAAGCCTAAGTTCTTAGCCTTATGTTATAATAGCTAGTACTTAAGAAGTATAGTTGAGCGATAGTGATCTTAGATTAGGTTATCTGCTATATACTCTATTACATCCCTTGTCCGGTTGACACAACACGCCCCGGCTGGCTGGCGCACCGTGCGAGTACTTGATTACGTTAACCTAAGCCTTAGATTTACGCTGATAAGTTCGGTTATGGTAAACAAGCCGACCCCAGCTGGCTGCCGAACTACGTTACTAAAACTGTACGGTAGCGGTCGACTACTGTGCAGTTGAAGTTTCTTACTCCACACGTGCTCCGGCTGGCTGCTCGTATGGGGAGATACGTGGTACCCGGCTGGCTGGCCAAGAATAGTAAGTGGGATCTAACGGCGACCCGAGGAGGTAATCGATTCCTCGCCCCTTACTCACCCGGTCTTCTCAAGAATAGTACTACTTGGTCCTCCGACTCCGGCTGCCTGCCAGACTTTACAAGTAGCACTACTAATTTGTCGAGATCCACCTACGCTCTCGCCCTGGACTTGCTCACTCGACTCGAGGGCCGATATTTTTAACATATTACTAACTTAAGTTTTACTATTCTAAAGCTCCTATTAATATTATAGCCACTTCTTTTCTTGGGAAACTAATATTATTAATCTAATTATTAACCGGTATTATGATACTTATGTGTGCAGCATTCCTAATTAAACGTTCGTTCTTTACACTACTGATATAAGTAATCGAAACCAGAATTTCCCACACCAGCCTGATACGCAATTCTTTGCGTGTGAAACTCCTTCAGAACTCAAATTTGTTGTAAAAAAATAAGCTAAAAGGAGCCACAGAGTCACTTTAATAGACTTCCTCAATTCAGTGCGAGTTCTCTAAGCAACAATTAATACAACCGCCATGTAAGGAAACAATAAGCCAAGAAACACTAGCTAAGTAGTCGTTCGAATTAAACCATGAAATTCAATAAAATACATGTAAGATAAGTGCCGATGTTCACTTCTGCTATTGCTACGAGATCACAAGCAAGACTGAAAACTAAATTAAATTCAACTGAAGTATACACCAGCTAATGAGTGAAAAAGGCGAATTTATGCAAATTAGCTAACGTATAAAATTATTTATAAATTTTGTAATTTTAAGAAAAACCGAAAAGCTAGGAACCAGTATAATATATTTTGTGAAAAGACATTTTTGAACCCAAAAAGTAAAAATTAGGCCCTGGGACCCCTGATAGCCTACCAGACCCCCGACAAAAATAATACGTGTCATTATAGCTAGCCAAGAACCACTAGTTATGTCATCGATTTAGAAACAAAACACAAAAACGTGTGAAAATGTGTAAATTAGATTTAGCATAATTCTTTATGCTAGGAAGATAACCAGTAACAAGGCGGAACTCGATCCTAAAGATAGTTCTTTACGCTATATGTATATAGAACGGAAGTACTGCTCTATCTGACTTTGCCGCTAAATCTATCAAATCCGGACGACAGCTGGAAACTAAAAGAACAAAGAACAAGCTAATACATCTTAGCTAATAACATAAACTAATGCTAATTATGCAAAATAGCATTAAAACAAAACAAAACGAAAACAGAGCCCACTGACACAGAAGGGAAGGAGGGTTATAATAGATAAAAAGTGATAAACCCGGGGTTTTTGAGAAATTTTTATGTTTTCGGACGAGGTTGGACCGGGAACCCCTGGTAGCCTGGTCAACCCCCAACAAATAGCTAGAGTGAATTTATGTAATTAGGAATAATAAATATATAAAATTTATAAAATTTTTTAAAGAATCAAAAACTTAGAGACCCATATAATCATAGATTTAGTGAAAAGATGTTTTAAAACACTGATAAAAAAGTAAAATTAAGCCCTGGGACACCTGAGCCTACGAGACCGCCACACCGCGGAGAACCCACACCTCCGAAACCCCGAATATTTAAATTCCTTTCAATGTCCTAGCTATGTGATATCTGCAGGTATTTGGAATTGGCTGGAAAAGAATAAGCAAAAGTTATTTTAATTTTTGGCTGTCATTCACATTAGTATAACTATTTACTTAGATAATAATATAGCAACATAAATTAAAATTTACATAGACTATAACAACCGACTGTTCTGGTAATTATGTGGCGCACGGTGGTGAAGTTATGTGAGAGGAAAAAAGGAGATCAACAACTTATCATCTCAAGACGTTGTGTATTCACAGCAAATGAAGCTTTCCTCCAAAAGAAAAATTTTGTACCAAATGGAATGGACTGAAAACACATTGGTTACAAAGTTTTAGGTTTGATAAGATCAAAAAGGGTGCTCGCATTCACCGAATTTCTTCTGTTCCTAATTCTAATCTTACTTAGATAACTGAACCTGAGCTAGACAATTTGATAAAAATCGAAAGATAATGCAAAATCCTGGAAACGTTCTACTTTTTCAGTCGCAAGAGTTACTAGATGGACTCTAACCGACGGATATAAAGCTTCTTTGTCACATTCGTCCTTCGCGAAAAGAATTATGTTTTTGTCGCGGATATAGAGAAATAAAAAATTCATATTTCGATGTATTAGTTTCCAAGCTCAACAAAAATTAAATGCAGCTTTTCTTAGTGCTGTATAGAATAGGAATAATGTGTTGGAATCATCTAGCAATAAATTTGTGACCTTATATTTGTATGATTTATATGGTTACTTGACGCACTACATTGCACACGAGGCACAAACGTAAGAGGAACTATCATTAGGTACAGCGACATTATAAAGGATTTACGTTTACATATCCAACGTTTTAGCCCTGTGGCTCTTTAGTAAAGTTTAATTTTCATTTTTGCCATACATCCTGACGCTTCGACTTATCAAGAGTTGTAGCCGGGTCGGCGCGGTGGGACAGGTCACGTCAGGGGGCGGAGTCTCTTGAGGTGGGCGTACCCCAGGAGTGCGGTGCTGTTGCTGAAAAAGTTGATGACAAATTTTTGCCACGTTGTCAACCAATTATTGCCGAATATTCATGCGGCTTTTACAAGATTTTAAAATAATCATAGGGCTGCCTTCAGCACGCGGGATAGAAGTTTTAGGGACGGGGGTTGACCTTAGGTTCTGCCCACAGGTCGTGCTTTAGACGCAGGTGATCTGGAGGGGGTATTGAGACCTCGGGTGTAGCTCTCGCCTTAACTCTTGCTTCCGCATGTATGATTTATGCTTTTAGTTCTTAAGGTGACACATTTGTCAAAGTGCACATTGTGTGGCGTGTTGTCTGTCTATTTTGTACTTCGGCGTGCCTTTTTACGATTTTGCGTTAATGAGTAAAAGCCCCCAGATAGCATAGCCGCTAGAGTACGAGACACACACCCAGGAACAAAGGTTCAACCAGCAGTTGCAATAAATATCTGTTAAAGGTTGGGCGAAATACTTGTTAGATTTGGCCAGGGTTTTTCTAACCCATTGTTCGATTAACACTTGCGTTCTTTAAACCTACGGACACTGTACAACTGATATAACATTGTTAACAAATATGTTTGATTTGAGTAAACAAAATCAGAAATGTAAATTTACACGTTACACCTTATATGGATCGCTGCTGGTCTTCGTCCAAACACAAACTGGAAAAAATTGTTTAAAATGCTTCAACAAGTTTTAATTACTGCGCCCCTGATTTTGCATTTTTTCTTTTTGTAAAGACGTTTTGAGGGCATTGCTCGTAGGCTCGTATTAGGCTTAGAGGAGTGGGGTAGATGATCGAAGGGAAGAGAAGACGGGGGAGATTCGCATTGGTAGACTCCCCAAGGACCTCCTATATTTTTCATTTTGCCAATTTTTCACGAACTTTTGCTAAAACGTTCCGCGCGGCTTCGGTGCTTGATGGAGAATGAATTCGGCATTGGGGTGAATATGACTTGAGGGGGTCTAACCCTTATCAGGGGCCATAGCCATACTCCCATTTCGACAACTATGCCATTGCTATAAAAAATGAAAATGTAGCTTAGTGTAGTCAATGTAATTATTTAGCTAGATTCATATTCATTTTGCTATTGCTAATGCGACGTTTATTAAGCATAATGTTTGGTGGTCTGCTAGGCTACCCAGGGTCCCAAGTGTTATGGGTTGACCAGGCTACCAGGGGGTTTCCGGTCCAAACCCGCCCCAAATTCTCAAAAATTCCTAAAAACGCCGGGTTTATCACAATTTATTTATTATACCCCTCCCTCCCTTCTGCGTCCGTGGGTTCGGTTTTCGTTTTGTTTTCCCGTTTTTTTTTTGTTTTAATGCTAATTTGCATAATTAACATTAATTTATGTTATTAGCTAACATGTGTTAGCTTCGCTTTTGTTTTCTTAGTTCAGTCTTAACTTATCTGTCGTCGAGTTAGGTGATATCCTGAATTCCTCTTTTGAAACTTACGACTTCCGTATTTATGAATTAGAAACTAGTTCCGACTTAACTTCCTGGTTGGTTTTCTTCTTAGGCGCATATGATTCAAATAATCCTACGGCTTGTATTGTTTATATGGTTATATTTTAACGCTTACCTAGCTAATAGGTTAAGTTGTAATTGAATTTTTGGCCCTCCTTGGGTTGGGGGAGCTCAAACGTCAAACGAATTGTCAATAGAAGACAATAGTACGTTAACCATCTTCCAGCCAATACGTAGTGCTACCCAATCTCAGTTTTGCTGGATCGTGGCACCGTTACGCGAGTTATATTCGAACATTCGAATTCTATGGTTTGATGATCACCTTAGATTTTTATCTTCGATTAAATTTAATGGTATTGTATATTATGACAATCTCTTGCGTTTTTGCAACGCTTTTGCTTTTATAAATGCCATTATTATTATTATTACTATTAAGAGCTAAATTGTCTGAGAGAAGCTTTAGTGGTGTTTTTCTGGTACGAGTGGTGAAACCCGTATTTAACCAGGCATAGGCGGCTTACTTGGAAGCATACTAAATAACCGGGAACCGAACCGGTATGCAATAAATATTGGCATGTTATACTAACTGTTGAATAAATATTCTAACTTCGGCTGTGTTGACTTTATATCGGAACCAGAGCCTGAGCTAATCGAAGTAGACACGCTGCAACGCCATAGAAAATAAAAAAGATTTAGAAATCAAATACACTCGCGCCAAGAAAAGGCATTATATTTCCCCACAGGCATATTACTGGCCACGCGTACGGACCACACATCTTCGAGGTCCCAATTTAATAATTCGATAGCCGCCATAATAAATTATAGACAACCCCAACGCCAATTCAAATCATATAAAATAACACCAAGGGCCCAAAAACCTAAAATTTCCTTTTTCTGTGGTTTTCGCTTTTTCTTACATTACCCGCTTCCTCCCTTTTGCGTCCTTTTTCTCGCTTTTGTTTTCTTACCTAATGTTACGGGTCCACTAGGCTACCATATAATATCCCGGTACAAATCCTCACAAAAACCCCAAAAATTTCCCAAAACCCAAATTTCCACTAAATAACTTATTATATTCCTCCCTGCCTTTTGCGTCCTTGTTTTTCTGTTCTATTTGTTGTCTTCCTTTTTTCTTTTTTTTTCTTTTACAGCTAATTTGCATAATTAGCTCTAAATTATGCTAATAGCTAAAATGCGATTAGCTCGTTTTTCGTTTTAGTTTCCAGCTGTCGTCCGGATTTGATAGATTTAGCGGCGAAGTCAGATAGAGCAGTACTTCCGTTTTATATACATATAGCGTAAAGAACTATCTTAGGATCGAGTTCCGCCTTGTTACTGGTTATCTTCCTAGCATAAAGAATTATGCTAAATCTCATTTACACATTTTCACACGTTTTTGTGTTTTGTTTCTAAATCGATGACATAACTAGTGGTTCTTGGCTAGCTATAATGACACGTATTATTTTTGTCGGGGGTCTGGTAGGCTATCAGGGGTCCCAGGGCTTAAATTTTGCTTTTTGGGTTCAAAAATGTCTTTTCACAAAATATATTATACTGGTTCCTAGCTTTTCGGTTTTTCTTAAAATTACAAAATTTATAAATAATTTTATACATTAGCTAATTTGCATAAATTCGCTCGTTTCACTCATTAGCTAATGTATACTTTAGTTCAATTTAGTTTTAGTTTTCAGTCTTGCTTGTGATCTCGTAGCAATAGCAGAAGTGAACATCGGCACTTATCTTACATGTATTTTATTGAATTTCATGGTTTAATTCGAACGACTACTTAGCTAGTGTTTCTTGGCTTATTGTTTCCTTACATGGCGGTTGTATTAATTGTTGCTTAGAGAACTCGCACTGAATTGAGGAAGTCTATTAAAGTGACTCTGTGGCTCCTTTTAGCTTATTTTTTTACAACAAATTTGAGTTCTGAAGGAGTTTCACACGCAAAGAATAGCGTATCAGATTGGGGTTGAAAATTCTGGTTTCGGTTTTGACTTATATCAGTGGTGTAAAGAACAAGCATTTAACTAGGAAGGCTGCACATATAAGTATCATAATACCGGTTAATAATTACTTTAGTAATATTAGTTTTCCAAAAAAGAAGTGGCTATAATTTTAATAAAAGCGATAGAATAGTTAACCTAAGTTACTAATACGTTAAAAATATCGGCCCTCCAGTCGAGTAAGCAAGTCCAGGGCGAGAGCGTAGGTGGATCTCGACAAATTAATAGTGCTACGTGTGAAGTCTGGCAGCCAGCGGGGGTCGGCGGAGCAAGTAGTTCTATTCTTGAAAAGACCGGGCGAGTAAGGGGCGAGGAATCGATTACATCCTCTAGTCGCCGTTAGATTCCACTTACTATTCTTGGCTAGCCAGCCGGTTGCCGCGGAACTCCCCATACGATCAGCCAGCCGGGTCTCGTGTGGAGTAAGAAACTTCAACTGCACAGTAGTCGACCGCTACCGTACAGTTTTAGTAACGTAGTTCGGCAGCCAGCTGGGGTCGGCTTGTTTACCACAACTGAACTTATCAGCGTAAATCTAAGGCTTAGGTTAACGTAATCAAGACTCGCACGGTGCGCCAGCCAGCCGGGGCGTGTTGTGTCAACCGGACAAGGGATGTAATAGAGTATATAGCAGATAACCTAATCTAAGATCACTATCGCTCAACTATACTTCTTAGAATCAGCTATTATAACATAAGGCTAAGAACTTAGGCTTAAGCATTAGGAAAGTTGTAACATAACCTAAACCGAAAAAGTAAAAGAAATCGGAATGAGCAACTAAAGGTTGAAACGAGTGGTCGAACATTGTGTAAAAAGCCGAGTGTCAGACTGTGCAATAGTTGAAGGTCAGACTGCAAAAGTGACAGTGACCAGTGTTAGGCTTAACATAATCAAAAATTACGGGGCTAAAGAGTAGTGCCGCGAGTTTTCAATACCGAGTGCAGAGAACAGTGCTGTGATGGTCAATAGCCAAACTTTGTGAAATTTGATCATCTGGGTATATAGTTTCGCGACCTAAATGTCCAGATATATAGGCCTCACATGGACAAACAGAACCACCTTCCAAAATCAGCTCATCAAGAGCTACATCAGTAACATTACAGTTTTGTCGGTCGATTCTCTGGGCTGCTATGATGCAGACAAGGTATGTCGGCTGATTTTCACCACTTTTTTGCTTTGTGACTTGTTATTGCAGGGTTCTATGCCGATCTTTCTATATAAAATATATATATACATTGTATGGGTTTTATTAGTTTCGTATATAGACCAATTTTTAGTGTATATAACTGCCATGATGTTCTGCCATAGTCATTATTTGCGCTGAAGGGTAGAGTCAAAATATCCCATGGGACCAAACATACACGAAAACGGCAATATCTGCGCAATTGCTTGAACATCATGGGCGTTGTTGTAAGATTTTGTAATGCGTGCTATCCTGTTTGTACTTAATAATGCATTTTATTCTTTATGGTTTTGAGTGCCTAAATATCCAATGACCTATATCTGTCTTTGAGACTATTTAAATAACATTATCGCTGATATTCAGGCTTATTTTGGCACTTGATACAGAAAAAGCTGTGCGCTTTCCCCTTTTAGATTGCATCTGACGATTCACGCTTAGAATCCACCATCTTGGCCAAAAGACAAGCTGTAATTTTCCACTTTTTGTGTGTACCTTTGTCTGATTTTGTAGCCCCTAGACTTTTAATGTTTTCCAGATGTTTGAAGCTGTGGTAATAAAAGCTAAGTTCCTGGTAACAATAACGTAACTATGACTAATATTCCCGTTTGCGGATTGTCGCTGCATCTCGGTGCCCTCTCATCATCCAGCATAATTTCTCTTAGAGTTTCAGCATAAAGTGAAACATAGGTGGCTACATTTTTGCTCGCGTTCCTGGGTTAGCCCATATCTTAGTTAACCGATTAACTACGGACAAGTGTAATGTTACTAGAAAGGAACCACGCCTGACCAAAAGCACAACCTAAAGCAATATCTTATTATGGCCCTAGTAGTGAAGACGTCCACCTTCAGAAACATTGACAGCATCAATATACAGTAAGCAACGTTACCACTGCAAACGAGCGACTTTTGTCATCAGAGATATCCGCGTTCGAACGAATCAATTCGCAAGCCTTTTATTAGCCTCGTGACCATTTATATAGACAGATTTAACAGTTTTGAGCTTGAAAGACACGGAGCTAAGACATAAATAATAAGAAAAACACAAAACTTGCAGTATCACGCCAAAAATGATGTATTGGTCACAGTAAAATTTATACCAGTCAAAGTGGAACCCCATTTTTTGAGCGGAGCGAGGACATTAGTAATATGAAACACCGTTTTTAAATTAACTCTGCAAGAACGTAAATAATTAAAAATGTAAGAGTTGCTACTAACACCATCCCTGCAAACCCCAGCGTATCTGCCGTTAAAACGACTCTACGACCAATAATTAAGCTGTTATGAGCTTCATTCGGCAACATGTTTTGATTCGCTAATTAGCTTAATTAATGATAAAATTGGCAGGTTGTCAAACTTCTAAAGAAATATCAGGTGCACATCCTTACATGATTGGTTCTAAAACAAAAGCTTTTGAAATAGGTTCAGTGGTTCTTGAGATCCATGAAAGTAAAACGAACATCAACTTTGCTTCCCAACAAAAAATAAAAACGCTTCGCTCAATGAATAATCTGATGATTTTCAGCATCCTTTAAAACCCTTATAATCACAAATGAAACAAATTATAACACCAGATTGATGATCACGGAATTATGCATGGCTCAGGGGGGTCTCATGAGATACAGCACCATTCCAAAGTCTACACCGGTCTCAGGTGCACTCAAGTAAATTACTCCATTTGTTTTCAGCATCCATGAAAATTATTATAACCACAAATTTCACGAATTATAATACTGCGTTGTAAATCACGAAATCATACATGGCTCAAAGGCGGGGGCGGTGTAGTGGGATACATACCATTCCAAAAATCGTACTTCAGTGACAGATACGTTCAAATGAATTACCCCTAGTTTCAGCATATTCGTAAAACCTTTGTAATAACAAAATGGAACAAAATATCACACTACACTGAAAATAACGAAAGAAAAAGATTCCAGTGGAAATAGTACCCTTACCGACAATGACTAAACCGGTCACATATTCGCTCAAATAATCCACTCCACTATTTTCATTGTATTCTGTAGCCACGAAAACCATTATAGTGACCATATATTACTTGCTAAGCATTATCTTTAAATGTGGCATTTTAAGAGTTAAAATGGGTCTTTTTTAGAGACACTTTTTTGTGTGTCCTACTTATCTGCAAGATTAACAAAAGTAACAAAGTTGCAGATCTACCGTGTAGCGAAACAAAAAAAATATGCCGCAATTTTGATACAAGAAGGGTGTATTTATTGATACAACTAAAACGCATATATTACTTCTGAGCATTGTTTTTAAAATATGACATTTTAAGGGTAAAAATGGGTCTTTTTGAGCCGTTGGTGTACCTACTATCTGCGAGTCTGACAAAAGTAACAAAGTTGTAGATCTAAGTGCAGCCAAACAAAAAAAATATGCCGCATTTTTAAAAGAGGCGTGCATCTAAAGAAGATACAACAAAAACGCATTTGCCTTTGGTCACAAAAGTTGAGGTGTTTCCTCTTTAGATGAGGCCTACCGTAACCCATGGGTGGATTGCATATGTAACTTATATGGAGTGGCGGGGCAGAGGCATAATTTGTTATATGTGCATTCGTTCCTGAGATATTTAGAAAAATCTACCAGGACAAACGGACGGACCCGGTAAAATTTTTAACTGCGCATACAAATAGCTGCTTGCTCGCTTTTCTCGCTGCGCAATTAAACACTTGCAGCAAGCATTAACGTGAGTAGATAGAAAAATATTTGGGGAACTTCAACTGTTTGTAAAACGTAAAGGTTAGTGAAACTACTTTGGTAATAATATTGGATATATTACTGAATTATTATTAAATCTCGTTATGTAAACTGAAAAGGGTTTAGAAAGCTCAGGAGAAACTTGAAAAGCGGCTTTTCGAATTTGGCATGCACACTTTATAATGTGTGGATCAGAATAATGTCTGCAGTAGATACTATTTTGTTATAGTAATAGGAGATAGTAAACCACAGCATTTCTCACAGGAATTTCTACGACCTAACTGTAGGTCTGAATATATAGGAGACGAAAAAATGCACCGTAAGGCCATTAGTTAGCGATAGCCGTCATAAACGGAGGTGACAAAATTCTATAAACAACAAAAAACCTACAGTGATATTTTCAACTATGATTTATGGGTTATTTGGCTTTGTTTTGCTCATTAGGTATAGTATCAACTTTTTAGTACGTATATAATTAGCAGAAGCCGTTCTTTTAATAAAGTTAACGAAAATAGCTTAAAAATAATGAGGTCGTAAACGCGATAACATTACAGCATATGCTCCAGCTGGAACTACATTGCAACGGACACGTACTATGAATAAAGGTGTGGAAGCTGTAACTGGATTTTTCCGGGCGGCCCGCTGGCAACTCCAGTTGGCTACAAAATCGGTATGGATACATTGATTTTGTTCTCTTCTCTACCTCTTGAGATGATATAAACATTATGAAGTTATTGGACAATATAAACATCACAATATACTTGTATATATATATGGTGTAAAAACCATGGTCATATTTGTTCTGATTGCTGTTTATAGACTCAGTTAGTGTTAGTTTTAACATGAGTTTCCAATATTGTGTAGCGACCTCATGATTGTGAAACATGCGCTGTAACCATAGCACCACAGGGCCACTGCATAAAAATAGGCTGCGGCTAAGGTGATTTGAGGTCAAACGTAATGTTTTTTTATCTTATTTTGGATGTTTTTTAGATTTTGCATATAAAAACTTTGCCAAAGAAGCACGCCAACAAGTCATAGGTCTTAACACAAATTTGTGTGCCTGTGCTTTTCATGGGAACACGCAGGTGTGTAAAAACATGTAGGAAATCGAATGTTTTGACAATTGGTCTTTATGGTCTCTGAAAAGTTATGCGATGGCATAAAGGCGAGATCTGTCTAGTAGAACAATGTTTATATAATGTTTTGATTAAAAAATCAGTATGTCATTGATACACATCTTCAAAATTTATGTCAGTATTAGTATTATCAATTTAACTTCATATTTTTATTTTTTTAAGGTGAAGAGGTCGTAAATGACACATATATAACATTTTAAGCTGAATACCAGGATGTAACATGAATTGGGATTCCTTCTGGCTATGTTTTCATGGAAACAAAATTTCATATATATATATTTTGTATTCTCTTTGGATATCTCTATCTACACAGCAAATTTATGAAAAGCTTCCATTTCCTAAGTCAGATTTAGGTAACAACTAAGCCATAGTGAGACAATATGTGTCGGGTGCTATTTTTACTGGCCTGTCAACAACATCCTCTTGGAAAAGTGAGTGACCTTGGGGAAGGGGTGTGTTTTCTCCCTTTAGATTTCACAAAGTTTTAGGGAACAAAAAATTTTTTCTCTATATGTTATGTCCATATTTTCGGGTACCTTTAACATTACGCTAATTGTCGGGTCATGAAATATCGTTTTAGTTTTATAAGTTGTAGTAATTAATATTTAAGAATATTTAGCATACAGAATTCATGAATTTGAGACATTAATAAATCCTGAATTTAGATGAACATGGGAGTTTTGGGTGAGTGGAGTCGTGTATAGGTGATTTGAGAAGCGGGGTCCCCACCCCCATCTAGACAAGCCACATGCACAACATGGAGGAGCAAATAATTATTAGGTTTTTACTCCTTTGAGACTAGCATGAGAAATTCCAAGGTAAGCTTGACCAATTTCTGAAGACAGAGGGCGTGGATTGTCGTAGAGCAGTTGACTTTTTGCAAATGTCGTTGTAGGAATCGGTGGGAGTAGGTCATCCTTTCTAATTTTTTGTAAAGTTTTCTGCGCAGCGTAGTTGCGGTGGAGGGGGGGAGGGAAATGTGCGTAAGGGGCGCGGCTTAGCAGGAGAGTAGTGTGGTACCCTCGGGGGTGTGAAGGTAGCCTCCCTGAACCCCTGCTTCAGCATGTATGGTATAGGGCTAGTCTATCACTCAACGTACAATTAAATAGATAATGCCAAAATTTAGGATTTATAAGCCCTTATAGCAGCTCACAGGGGTACCGAGATACCTATGTATACATTTTTAAAACACTGAAAGCCGACATGTTAACCTAATAACCCTATATACTTAACAAACAAGAGGCTCAATAACACTACTTTTTACGTTACC
>JASANE010010759.1:0-13743 GCA_030248225.1 Trileptium ribeirensis
AGGATGCTCCGCGCGCTCGTAAAGGACGGCCCCTTTAAAATTCGCAACATTACACCGATTTGTGCAAAGTTTACGCTCGCGCGCATTTCGGCTGGTTCACCGCCCTTCGGACGTTTTCCTTCCGTTCACAGGTCCGAGGAGTGAGCAAAATTTTTACTCTAAGGCAAATGGTAGTGATCAAAACTTCTAGGTTAATGCAAAGATAGAGATCAAAATTTCTAGTCTAAGCGAGTGCGATTAAACGTTTTACTTTGAGACAGGTGATTTCGTTCTAAGATACTTCTCAAGAACTAATTTCTAGGAGTGCCGAGACAGTCGCGATCGTCGTCGCGGTTTTGGCCATCCCTCGAGCGATACCCCTCGGTGTTTCTGCAAAGTTTGGGGTTGTATTCAGTTTCATAAAAAACAGGGAAGAGCCCAGGCACTACAAGTCGTGCAGCTAAGGTGACCGGAGCCCTGGGTGTTTTGGCCTTCGCACGAAAGCACCTGGCATGTCGTCTCGCTAGACCAAGGGGTCCAGACTGCTTTCTACTTCTCCCTTTCGAAGAATATTGTGGACCCTCTCACGACGGGCGACGAACCGGGACTGTCTCGGCCAACATTCGATTCATCATATGGGGTTTAGGGGAAAAAATTTTTATAATGCGAGGGGACATGGTCAAGAGCTAATTTCAATGAGCTTCAGCCAAAATTTATAGGTAATGACAGATATGTTTTTGGACGCGGCCGTTTGCATCCTCGGGTGACACGAGATGTCCCCAATCTGGAACCGAGCAGCAGCGTCGAATCACCATTCGTCCGCTGTTTCTTTTGTTCCGGGTTAATAGGTGATGCAAGCGACTGTGGACCACAACTCATCAAAATTTTAGGAGGCTCACTGGCTGAGTATAGAGTGAAGTAGAGACTGGAGCTGTCAGTGAGCAGAATTGTGTCGAACTTTGGTGGGATGTGGGTTTTCTAACCGTGCAACTACCGGGAGAATCCATGTCGGCACCCGCTCCCCGAATACCTGGGAGCACATTTCAAGTTGAACCAAATTGGATCGTTCACGGGCCGCTCCAGGCTCTGTCGCAAACGCACAAAATTTATGGACCCTCGGTCCTGTTTTTTTCATCTGGGATTTTCAACACGTAAAGGACAAATATCGTAGATCACTAGGCAAACCGCAGTTTCGTTGGTAAAAGGGATAGCCTTTTCATGGGTGCGAGAATTAAATTGACGAGCCTCACTTGATCAAATGTTGACTAAGGATTGGTGTTTAACAAGGATATAATGTTTGCATCGGGTATCTTGCATGGGACCCTAATTAAATTTTAGTTATGCTATAAATGTTGTAAATAATATTCTATACAGACAGTTTTTGAAGTGTACAAAATACAAAAAAGGGGTTTCGACAGTAAAACCGTTGAACTGTGTGCGTTTTCTGTGGCAGCTCGGAACGTCTTGTTAATGGATCAAGTGTCCTCAGAAAATTTAGGATTAAACTAAGCTCGAAATCAAATTTTGTGCAGGAGTGAATCCAATCTGATTAAGATTGCTCCCACTTTAACTTATCCTCGCATTTCTCCGCCTAAGTTGCTGGGCCTGCTCCACGCGTTGCACCCCGCCTAGTACGAGTGTATACCTGAACTATTAGGAACTTCGCCTCCGCCACTAACCATCGCATCGCCCAGTTTGTAACAGAGTCCGACACCCCTCGCATCGTAGTACTTGAATTCCCCATAATCGTCAGATCCCAAGTATAGGTATTTAAGGGACTGGGCCCCCCCTCAGTGCTCCAACGTTATTCTAAGAGAATAAATTCCGGGGACATACCCCGACCAGTCCTCCACTAGAATCGCGACCACACGTTGTACCAGTTATTGGGTTAGGATATTACATTTTGAAAGGACAAAACGGGGGAGCCTTGCTAGGCTATACTAGGAGCGGAGAACGCCGCTTAGGGGATTAAGTGGATTATGAGGGAAATGCGAGTCAGCCTTATTACCTGCGAGCAGGCTTAAGGGTTTACTCTCCCTCAGGGGGACCTTCGTACCATTAGACACGTGGGCCAATACAGAGGCCAGGCCGAACACCCTGGTAAACACGCCGGCAGCCTACTAAGATAAGCGGTTCCCTTAGGTCATCGCATAGATCACCGGGGAGTCGTGGAAGCCGGGGTTGTCCGTGCACCACACCAAGAAAAATGGTGGTGCAGCTGGGATCCCTTAGGGCCAGAACTGGTCCTAGTACAATTGGACAAATATAACGTTTATGGTTGGTTATTGAATCGGCTACTAAAATAAAGGCTTTGTTTGTTGAAAAATGTATATAAATGGAAAGCAGCACGGAAAAACGGAAGTTTAAAACGATTAAAATTGTCAAATGTGATTAAAAGTTTTAGTATTGTGTAGACTTGCTATTTAGTTAAACTGGTGTCAAACTGCCCGTCGTCCAAGTGATGCTGAAAGCGCATTAATACAATAGACTATGTAATTTAAGCCTACGATACAAGCGTTGAGGTATTTGGATTGACTGGTCGTGGTAAATATGGCATATGCCGGCGGGTTTCTATCCCAGCAGGTAAACGGACCGGCGCGGATAGTGGACAACTATCAAGGGCTGTAACCCCTTGGTTTTGGGAGGAGAGCTGACGTCATGAGTAACCAACCTCCGTCCCATATCCTCCTGTCGGCATGTCTGCGTGGTCTGTGTCCACTTAGTTTACTGCTTTTATATGCTCAATACAAATCCCATGGTTCTATCCAGTACCGCACCTATTTCTTTTCTATACCATCGGGCAAGTTTGTGATGCGGTGGAGGAAGCAAGCCATACTTATGATAAGATTGGCTGTTTAAATCAACGTAAATAATGCTCATGGCCGTAATATTGTGTCGCATAACGGTTTTCCAACTATTTTCGGCTCCAAAACCCTGAAATAGTTTTTCCTGGTGGGAGGGGGGGTAGAAAAAACGTACTTATTCGATATTAAAATATATGTAATATATAATGTGTTAACTATTCTTAGCCAATTTTACCTATAATGAGCCTTCGGATGCGGGTCCGAACCTTCATTACTTTTTCGTATGGTTATACAATTTGAAGTTTTCCTTGTGATTGTGCTCAACTTATTCGCTCGGTAATTTAACCAACAAAGTTTACTTGGAAATCAACAGCGCAGAGTTATTATGCAAAAGCAAAACAAAGAAGCTAAAATAGCAATACGTACAAAACATTATAACATGACGAAGTACCGAGTCGATACCATTAGTCTTGTTTCTTTTGCGTTGCTATTCGCTCGTTTTGCGAGGTTCCTTTGGAACCGAGTAATAACTCTTTACCATAGTGGTTAGCGTACGGGGCTCGTAATCAAACAATCAAAGTTCAGTAGCTCCTGTAGTAAGTTTTTTTAACCATAGCACGAAATTTCTTTCTTAACATGGCACGAAATACAGAATAAAACATGTGGCAAAGGTTTAAAAACGAACAGCTTACTGGGGGAGGCCGGGTAGCGTAAATATACTGTAACCGGTCCATGTATCACAGGGCCTATGTCAACTTGAGAGGCCGGACGTTATAACGTTATAAAAAAGAACACACAGTGGAAAATTAGGCCGAATAAGTTATGAATGGGTCAACTAAAGATAACTCAACAAGCATCTTGTTTTGCTATTTCGTATGAAAATTGTTGCGGAGCGCGTTTTGCTCAATCGAAATAAACTGTTCACGAACGAACTGCCATGCAATTGAGATCGAATCAATTTGTAATCGTGAAAGCTGAATGAAAATTTAATTAACGAATTTTTACAACCGAAAATTGACCGAAGCAATAAAACACAGCTTTCTAAATTAAATTAAATCTGTTCATGAGCAGAGATATATAATCTAAATGAAAGATTACACAGCTATTATAAGCATTGATTACACATCCGTTTATCTGCAATTTGGAAGCCCCAAAATTCTGTTCGAACACAAAGTTTAAACTGCTAACACTTGGTTTTGATTTTATCAAACTTCCGGTCAGCGTTAATACGAAACAAATTGAATTTTTCAGTAACTAAGATAACTGAATTGATACATATCGTTGATTACAAAATATGAATGATTTTGTAATGAATATGTAAATACAAAATATGAATAATTTTGTAGTGAAATACGTGTGTGTGGCCACCTTAAGTTTCATAATGCATATTAAGAACGATTTGATCTATGATAACCTTCAATAATCGGGACAATTGTGTTTCACTGTTCAATCGTGAATTCTAGTAAATACTATTATGATTAGTGTTAGTGAAATACGATAATACCATCTATATATTTACTGAATCTTGCTAATTTACCCCTCGGTTCGAAAAGAGGATATTGAATTTCGAGCAAACTCTGGAAAGTTCAAGGTAGCTGGAGCAAAAATGTTGACAACGTCCTGGGTAACCTTTGAGGAGTCGTTTCAATTTTAGCTGTTCTTTGCAGAACTGAAGAATACAAGCTAAAAAAGTAAATATTAATCCAAATATATATTTATTTATTAATGGGATATGAGGTTCTCAAACTTAGCCAAGTTAGCTTAATCGTCATTTCCTCCATAATGTTACTGAAATCCAAAAGATTAGGTAACATTATATGAGTGCATCACTTACAGCTTGTCTAATAAGCACCAACTGAATGTATTGTAGTGCCTTGAGTGAGCTTTCAATCGGTTCGGTGGAGCTAAATATTTCCCAATCAATCCAATATATATAACGTCAAATTAGTGCTCGTGGTAAGAGGCAGTATTGCACCATGCTGCATGAATTCAAGCCTTACGATAAATCATATGTGTCGATAAGAGGTTACCCGTGGGTCGGACCCCTCTTAAACCATATGTACAACGCCTCTGAAAGCACATCACATCTTCCCCGTGCCCTTACAGCGCGCGGAAAATTTTGGCAAAACTGGCATAAATTAAAGAGTAAACTTTGTCTAAATTGGTAACCTTTGGGGGCAATTGTTTAGCAAAATTTGAGAAAATTAAGTGTTCCTCACACAATTCCGAAACTTCGCACCCCAACCCCACTCACACAGCGGACCTTGGACACCTATGCTGCATTAAATTGTACCTTGAATGCGATGTTTTTCTAAAATCCACGTATGGCCAATTTCTGGGAGGACCAGTTCAGATAGCAACTAATAAGTTTTGCTATGTTTATGCCACGCATTCCGTTGCTTATCGGGATGTATCGCTTCACATAAATTTTATTGTGTATCCATCAACTAAGATATTCTCGTCCACCACTAAAAAGTGGGTGCCGCGTCTTGCGACGCCCGTCATTTTCGATCATATTCTTTAACATTTAGCAATTTTACCCAATTTTTCCTCATAATTTCTCCAATTTTCTTTTATTTACTTTCGATCATATTCTTTAACATTTAGCACTTTTACCCAATTTTTCCTCATAATTTCTCCAATTTTCTTTTATTTACTTTCGATCATATTCTTTAACATTTAGCAATTTTACCTAATTTTTCCTCATAATTTCTCCAATTTTCTTTAAATTTTCTTTTATTTACTTTCGATCATATTCTCTAATATTTGGCACTTTACCCAATTTTTCCTCATAATTTCTCCAATTTCCTTTAAATTTTCTTTTTTACATTTTAGTCATAATTGCTAATTTTTTTTTACTTTTCACCGGGCGGGGCTAGGGGCATGCGTTTTGCAAGAGGCGTAACCCCACCAACACTATGGACACCTATGAATAAAGGAATTGGTATACGTTCTTATAGTGATACTTTATGTACACATTGAACAAAGTAATACAAAACCGCAATGAAAACAGATCGAGGTATATTAAACTGCTGAAGCAAATAAAAGAAGGATTAATAATAACGTAGAAATGCTAAATATATAACAAGAATCATGTGATCAAGCCAGTTATACTGTGATCAGTGCTTTTACAGTTCTGCTCGTTAATATTTATGAACCCATACAGTTTTGCATGCCAAGAACGGCGTGCTCATACACTCAAACTTTTTGCTTGAATTTTGTTATAATTTTGAAGGTGATTTTTGTAGGAAAATTACGATGTTTCATAATTTGAGCTAAAGCTATTGCAAATAATAGATCTTATCGACGAATGGTTAAGGGAATAGTCCTGAAAAGTTTGAATTGATACTGGTCAAACGTTCAAACTTACCAACAACGCAATAAAGATGCTTTCAAATTTTTACTAAAATTTAAGCTTATCAATAGAAGCTTCGATCAGTGGAATCAGTGTCGTAACCGTATTTTCAGTTATGGATCACAGAAATCCTTAAAGCGAAGCTATCGGTAATGGTGTATATCAAAAAAGATTCCAGGTTGTTTCTTCAGACCACGGCGTCCCATAGCACCATACTGCGATCAAAGACTATATACCAGATGGGTCAATGGGAAAACGGGTACAGGGGTTATCCCCTAATGAACAAATCCGTCCAAGCCAAATTTGTCTTCCTTTGAAGGCTGCGCCCCCCTCCCATCCTAAGGTACGAGGAACATTTTAGCGCAGATTGACAAAAACATGGTAGGAAATAGTTATTGGAAATGGCAAAAAAATTCAGAGTTTCTCAAATGACGGGGAGGGAGAATTTGAGTTGTTAAAAATTTCAAAAATTAACTCCATCCCTGACGACGTCCGTCGACACCTATAATATATACTGTTATGAAAAGATAGTGCCCGACGATTACGCGTTGCTCGAATGCTTGCCGAAGCCACAATTCCGCAAAGTTTATATGGCCGTCGTTTACCATGCCCGTCGTTTTAATTGGCACCGTTTTCACTCATTCAGCGTAAAATGACTAAGAAATCAACGCTTGGGTTGCAAAGATATTGCTTCAGTACAAACTTTCGTATCTGCGCCATAAATCCAAATACGGGCCGTGCTCAAAATTTGTCAGCGTATGCATGCGCGCAGTCTCAACAAGTGTCTGAAGAAAAAGCCGGATTTGTTTCGAAATGCGCCCACAGTTATCTGCGCTTTAAAACCAAATACGGCCGTGCTCACAATTGTAATTGAAAATACGGACCGGCAATGCAACGTTGTATTCCGCTGGTGTATTATTGCCAATCCATGTCTTCGAAAGAAAGCCAAGAAGCTGGCTATGAGCCATGGTAATAGTCATTAGGCGCAGATTAGCCACACTCGCTCAGTTTCTCACCTGCTGCGAGAATTAATAATATTGAACGAACAATTTTGGAAAAATCTTGCCTACCTCGGCTACAGGCGCGGATCCAGGATTTTTGAAAGGGTTGGGTTCAACTTCTAAAATTATTTGAATTGTAAAACTGACCTTATATATGCATGTAATGTCGTTTTTGTAATCGTAATTTACATACGTTTAAAAGTCCAACGGTGAGAATACGTTTATTTTGTTTCATGTGAACAGCCGATGAATATACCTTTCATTCATAGTCTAAATGAGATGCAGGTTATTTTACACCAAACATATAAGCGGTACCCTTGTGAAAATTTGCCAACTCAAACAAAAAAGGGGAGGCTTAAAACCCCCAGAATCAACCGTGGTCGGTTACATATGTACGGGAGATATGTTATGTAAACGTGTGAAGTGTAAGCCGAATGAAAACCGACCGCATTTAACACCCAAATATTATAAAACGTTTGCATATTTCGATATTTAGTATATATATATATATGTAAGTACATTAAATTGGTATATTAAAGGCATTTCGTTCGGCACTATCGAGCTCAAGGCTCATGCCCGATCTTGATGAATCCAAAGATTACGGCGACGGCATATATTACACCCGGAAACCATCCGATACACGTTAACAAGAAGCACAATATAACGTGAAGATCGAAATAGCATTGGCCTTTGTGAGTGCACAACGCGACCGGCTATAACAAACGGGTAACAATAATCAGTACAGACAGCTGGTATACTACATCTGTATACACGAAAGATGGCAGTCGGATCGGCTTTTATCGGGCCGATCAATATCCAACCCGGCTCAACTTTAGCAAATGATATAAAGCCGACAAGCTGCTGAAAACCCAAACCGATGTTATTATGGGAACACTTAAACGCATCATGAAGTTGAAAAAAACCAGTAAAATTTTAAGCTGTCAGGATGTTTCAATTAGAAAATGAAAAAGCATTATTTCACAACTTCAACATAGATGTGCCGAAGCCATCGTCTCCGTCAAGACATAATGGACCTCGATTGATAATTAACTATCCCAATGCGCGAGTAAACGTAAGATGACCCCGTCAACTATTCTATTTTGTAATTTCACATAAAAATGTTTCAAAATGTTGTTTGGTTATTTGAACTTCGGCAAAAAACTTCGTGGACACACTACTCTGAGATTTAAATCTATCTATTTTCTGTTTACGAAAATTGAAGTATAACATTATTGAAATTTTCGAAAATGATAATTTCACGGAATTAGATAACGCGTTTTTGTTGGCATACATCAACATCTTAACTGCAGAATCGATTCATTTATGAAAACTGCATTACGTTTATTCACGAATAATGCAAATATGATATGCTTGAGAGAATGGAATTCCTGCAAAATCAAAATCGCCAAAATTCTATTCGAACGCAAGTTACCTAATTTCTGGCACTCGCATTTGATTTTCTCAATTTTCGGTTAGCATTTCCCATATTAAGTGTTTGCGATTCAACGTCGGCTATTACAAAATATGGTGGTTGGTGTGGCAGCCATAGGTTTACTCACGCAAAACTTATGTTAACCGGTGCCGTTTCCCCTGTTGTGCCGCAATTGCCTTCAATTTTAAGGATGCGGCGTTGATTCTGGTCAAATTTATAGCCAGCCTCTCGATAATCAAACCATCGCAACCGGCGTACCGAAAAACCTATTCATAGAACAATGCTCATGCCCTGTGCGCAATATATACATAACGAAGATACTCAAGACATACTACAGAACAGATATTCTGGCGATCGAGTGTATTGAGCCGAAACCCATTGAAAACATCTGAAAAGGCAGGAAATATTGCTGCTGGACTCTAAATAGCAAAACATTCTAATTCAACGTACCGAAATACGTACATAGACTATCGTTAGTGCCCTGCACGCAAAACATAACCAAAAATGAAAACTCCTACATTTTGGAAATCGGGTTCGTCGACCATAAAACCCTTGAAACCAATGAAAAGGTATAATATACAAGGGCGCTAGATAGCAAAACCATCGTACCCACCGCGCCTGATAACCTAATAGGCACTCATTATAACACATAATAACATTCCGAAAATTTAAAAATCGCTGTCGGCACGCAGTGGGCCAGGAAGCGGTCACATAAAAAAGTCGTGGTCAGCAAAGTTGTAGAGCTCGACAAGCTGCCGCAGTGTGATAGTGGTCTCGGTTTTTCGATACGAAGCTTGTGTCGAGAGATATGGGGTCGAAAATCTGGTACCCATCCGCATGGCCAGATTTGGCAAAGAACCCACAAAAACATGTTTATTGCCATTTCCGCTGTTCGCGGCGTTCAATTAAGGGGCCCATTTAATAAATTTTGCAATCGAATAAAAAAATTTGTAATATACCCGAAGAAGTGTTATGAATGAGAGAAGAGACAAAAAGAAATTTTCACAATTTTTCCAGATGGCACCCTAAGTGGGAACTCCGCTCGCTTCCCACGCACCGTTTCAACTATGTTTTCTTGCTCAACTTCTGTTTGCGAATGTATATATACAGCTAAACCATGAGCAACGATTCCGGGTGGACGACGGGGTTGCATCCCCCAGAAATCAAGAAAAAATGCTAGAGAAAAGTTATGCCCATCCCCCCACTATTTTAGGTATACCCCTCAGCTAAACGGTAAAATTCTATACATAACTAGAATAAATTCCTGGCGTACCGCTTGAACATGCCTGAAAGAAGTTAAATTCCTGGCGTACCGCTTGAACATGCCTGAAAGAAGTATGTTCTTGTTGTTGCTATATTCATATGCATAGGATCAAAAGGACCAACCGGCCATCCATGACACAGCCGGTCTATAATAGCCTGAAATTGGGAGATAAAAAGCGATTATCGATTATATAATATTTTTCAATCCCGAATTGGGTCCAAGTCATCCTGAGTGACGTAGCGTTCTATCCATGAAAAGGAGTACCTTAGTACGGGGGTTCGGGAGGGCGGCAGCCCCGCGACTTAGTCTTAGACTTAGTATAAGGGCCTCCGCTTAGGCCTAGTATATGCAGGATGGCAAAGCCTGTATACGGCCTTCATTTTGATTCTGGTTCCGAATTAGGAAAAATCGGGCGCCTTATTGCTTTTCGTGATCAACCTTCTCGACCAGATGCATGGATAGCAGTTTAACTTACCGGGATGAATATAAGGCAAATTACAGTCAAAATCGATATGCTTGTCCCCATTACTTCCAACGTATCGCCCATGATTAAAATTCGAAAATGTCCTGATTAAAATAATTGATTATAGCAAAAAGGTATATTACAAATAAAAAGAAGCGTCGATATGTTGTTCGTGATCAACCTTCTCGACCAGATGCATGGATAGCAGTTTAACTTACCGGGATGAATATAAGGCAAATTACAGTCAAAATCGATATGCTTGTCCCCATTACTTCCAACGTACCGCCCATGATTAAAATTCGAAAATGTCCTGATTAAAATAATTGATTATAGCAAAAAGGTATATTACAAATAAAAAGAAGCGTCGATATGTTGTTCGTGATCAACCTTCTCGACCAGATGCATGGATAGCAGTTTAACTTACCGGGATGAATATAAGGCAAATTACAGTCAAAATCGATATGCTTGTCCCCATTACTTCCAACGTATCGCCCATGATTAAAATTCGAAAATGTCCTGATTAAAATAATTGATTATAGCAAAAAGGTATATTACAAATAAAAAGAAGCGTCGATATGTTGTTGACCAGAAATCTGGATAATTATAATTAATAATCACGTACACTGAAAATTTATACCAATTTATAAATTTGTCGTTGACAAAGTTTCGCTGTTAAAAATCGGAGCTGGAAGTGGGTCCTAAACCCGTTGCGGACGATTACGATTGAGCCTGGGACCTTGCCATATCCAATGACCCGTTGCGGACGATTACGATTGAGCCTGGGACCTTGCCATATCCAATGACCCGTTGCGGACGATTACGATTGAGCCTGGGACCTTGCCATATCCAATGACCCGTTGCGGACGATTACGATTGAGCCTGGGACCTTGCCATATCCAATGACAAGAGGGTGATTAATTAAATCTTTCCATTGCATAGCTAGATTAGCATTTAAAAAACCCCCACAGTTTCTAGTTTAATAAGAAATTCAGGCATATCCAGCCTGACTCTCGGAATCTCTGACCAAGGTGCAATGTTATGTGCTCTGTGCATATATTTTCTTAAAATAGCTAATTTTCACAACAAACGAATCATTCATGACTGCAAACAAACTTTTTACGGGACTAAGCACCCAACACTTTATTTATAAAAATATTAACGAACCCTTACGGCTACCGCATTCCAAGCTTGCCTTCGTGTGACACACAAAACGGCAGTACATACTACCCGTGGGGCAGTGAAATTGCCCCGCCTCGCCCAGCGACCAACCCCAAAGTCTGAGCGTCCGAAAAATATTAGAGCGAACACAATGTATGCTTGGGTGTGAACGCGAAGCAGAAACACAGACGTTAACAATTTTAGCGATATGACTGAGTGTAGGCTTGAGCAATTTATTTGTTTAAGTACAACAAAGAAACTATATGGCTATAGAAACTATAGCACGATTTTGGAAGAATGGCGTAGAAACCCAATAATGATGTCCCGACTCCGAGAATGGGTTAAAAGAAATGTTTAGGAATAAATTAAACATATCTTTTAGCCTAAAATCACCCATTTTTTAGATAAGAATTGAGGTAAATGCCTATAATACAAGAAAATTAAAATTTCAGACATCATATGTTACTGTGATCGCTCGGCGTATCTCAAACCATGGCAACACAATTAATGTCACCATATTCAACAACCCCTAAATTTCTGCGCACCCGTTCTAGTCGCTTAAGAAAATTGGAAAAATGCCAAAGTTTAACCGGAAAAATGCCAAAGTTTAACCATTTTGCCACGCCTGCAGTGCCGGGACACATAAAATAACGTTATTTGCCCGATTAAACAATCTTATGAGACCGTCGCTCGCCCAAAAACAAGCAGGAAACCATTAAGTCATTAAAAATACTTTAAACTTTGACCAAGTTTGTAGCTCTTGATACGAATTTTCGATATAATCTAGAACGTTGAGAACGCCACACGGCTAGAACAAAACGTTTCATATTAGTGTCAGTTTTGGGCGACAAATCACTGGAGCAGTCCAAACACCATCCTATGCATATAAGACTCATTTATATGTGTTGAATAAAAAATTACGCAATACATCAATCCTTATACGCGATGAAATACATTTTCCCCAATTAATCGTCAATAAAGTGAATTTCGTTAGCTCAGTTCCATTCAAGCGGGTTCTCGGTCCATTGCTTTAGAGAACATGGGACGACACTTGGCATGTAATGAAAAAGCATTTGGTTCTACGCGAAATGCCCGGTCACTAACAAGAAACAAAGATAACGACCGGCTTAAAACTATAAGGTCAGAATTTTGTTGACGGCAAGTAAATGTGAAACTATGCACAAACCAAATTTTCGAAAGCATTTGGTTCTACGCGAAATGGCTGGTCACCAACAAGAAACAAAGATAACGATCGGCTTAAAACTATAAGGTCAGAATTTTGATGACGGCAAGTAAATGTGAAGCTATGCACAAACCAAATTTTCGAAAGCATTTGGTTCTACGCGAAATGGCTGGTCACCAACAAGAAACAAAGATAACGATCGGCTTAAAACTATAAGGTCAGAATTTTGATGACGGCAAGTAAATATGAAACTATGCACAAACCAAATTTTCGAAAGCATTTGGTTCTACGCGAAATGGCTGGTCACTAACAAGAAACAAAGATAACGACCGGCGTAAAACTATAAGGTCAGGATTTTGTTGACGGCAAGTAAATGTGAAACTATGCACAAACCAAATTTTCGAAAGCATTTGGTTCTACGCGAAATGGCTGGTCACCAACAAGAAACAAAGATAACGATCGGCTTAAAACTATAAGGTCAGAATTTTGTTGACGGCAAGTAAATGTGAAACTATGCACAAACCAAATTTTCGAAAGCATTTGGTTCTACGCGAAATGGCTGGTCACTAACAAGAAACAAAGATAACGACCGGCGTAAAACTATAAGGTCAGGATTTTGTTGACGGCAAGTAAATGTGAAACTATGCACAAACCAAATTTTCGAAAGCATTTGGTTCTACGCGAAATGGCTGGTCACCAACAAGAAACAAAGATAACGATCGGCTTAAAACTATAAGGTCAGAATTTTGTTGACGGCAAGTAAATGTGAAGCTATGCACAACCCAAATTTTCGAAAGCATTTGGTTCTACGCGAAATGGCTGGTCACCAACAAGAAACAAAGATAACGATCGGCTTAAAACTATAAAGTCAGAATTTTGATGACGGCAAGTAAATGTGAAGCTATGCACAACCCAAATTTTCGAAAGCATTTGGTTCTACGCGAAATGGCTGGTCACCAACAAGAAACAAAGATAACGATCGGCTTAAAACTATAAAGTCAGAATTTTGATGACGGCAAGTAAATGTGAAGCTATGCACAACCCAAATTTTCGAAAGCATTTGGTTTATACCTGAAAAAACAACATGACGAACGAACAACAACA
>JASANE010010761.1:0-31633 GCA_030248225.1 Trileptium ribeirensis
AATAAATTATATCGTAATTACGTCAAATGGAAACACAAAATCTAAATATACTCAAATTTTAGAAATGTGCAAGCCTAGCAAAAGCGCGTTGTAGACAAAGAACAAGCGATGTTAAGAACAAAATACATCGCAAGCCAATAAAATATATCGTAATTACGTCATATGAAAACACAAAGTCTAAATAAACTCCCATTTAAATGTGGCGATTACAAAAGATCGTTGTAGATAAAGATCATGCAATCTTAAGAACAAAATACATCGCAATCAATAAAATACATCGTAATTACGTCAAGTGGAAACACAAAGTCTACATAAACTCAAATTTTAAATGTGAAGCGCATTGTAAAAATAGAGCAGACGATCTTAAGAACATAATGCATCGCAAGCCAATAAAATATATCGTAATTACGTCAGATGGAAACACGAACTCTAAATATACTCAAATTTAAATGTGATAATTACAAAAGCGCGTTGCAGAGAAAGAGCAAGCGATCTTAAGAACAAAATACGTCGCAACAAATAAAATACATCGTAATTACGTTGAGCGGACACACAAAGTCTACAGAAACTCAAATTTTAAATGTGAAGCGCGTTGTAGAAAAAGAGCAGACGATCTTAAGAACAAAATACATCGCAAGATAATAAAAAATATCGTAATTACGTCAGATAGAAACACGAACTGTAAATATACTCAAATTTAAATGTGATAATTACAAAAGCGCGTTGCAGGGAAAGAGCGAGCGATCTTAAGAACAAAATGCGTCGCGACAAATAAAATACATCGTAATTACGTCAAGTGGAAACACAAAGTCTACATAAACTCAAATTTTAAATGTGAAGCGCATTGTAAAAATAGAGCAGACGATCTTAAGAACAAAATACATCGCAAGATAATAAAAAATATCGTAATTGCGTCAGATGGAAACACGAACTCTAAATATACTCAAATTTAAATGTGATAATTACAAAAGCGCGTTGCAGGGAAAGAGCGAGCGATCTTAAGAACATAATGCATCGCAAGCCAATAAAATATATCGTAATTACGTCAGATAGAAACACAAAGTCTAAATATACTCAAATTTAAATGTGATAATTACAAAAGCGCATTGCAGAGAAAGAGCAAGCGATCTTAAGAACAAAATACGTTGTAAGCCAATAAAATATATCGTAATTACGTCAGATAGAAACATGAACTCTAAATATACTCAAATTTAAATGTGATAATTACAAAAGCGCGTTGCAGAGAAAGAGCAAGCAATCTTAAGAACAAAATACGTCGCGACAAATACATCGTAATTACGTCAAGTGGAAACACAAAGTCTACATAAACTCAAATTTTAAATGTGAAGCGCGTTGTAGAAAAAAGAGCAGACGATCTTAAGAACAAAATACATCGCAAGATAATAAAAAATATCGTAATTACGTCAGATGGAAACACGAACTCTAAATATAGTCAAATTTAAATGTGATAATTACAAAACCTCTTAGTAGAGAAAGAGCAAGCGATCTTAAGAACAAAGTACATCACAACAAATAAAATACATCGTAATTACGTCAAGTGGAAACACGAAGTCTATATAAAGTCAAATTTTAAATTTGAAGCGCGTTGCAGAAAAAGAGCGAGCGATCTTAAGAACATAATGCATCGCAAGCCAATAAAATATATCGTAATTACGTCAGATGGAAACACGAACTCTAAATATACTCAAATTTAAATGTGATAATTACAAAAGCGCGTTGTAGACAAAGAATAAGCGATGTTAAGAACAAAATATATCGCAAGCCAATAAAATATATCGTAATTACGTCAAATGAAAACACAAAGTCTAAATAAACTCCCATTTAAATGTGGCGATTACAAAAGATCGTTGTAGATAAAGATCATGCAATCTTAAGAACAAAATACATCGCAATCAATAAAATACATCGTAATTACGTCAAGTGGAAACACAAAGTCTACATAAACTCAAATTTTAAATGTGAAGCGCATTGTAAAAATAGAGCAGACGATCTTAAGAACAAAATACATCGCAATCAATAAAATACATCGTAATTACGTCAAGTGGAAACACAAAGTCTACATAAACTCAAATTTTAAATGTGAAGCGCGTTGTAGAAAAAAGAGCAGACGATCTTAAGAACAAAATACATCGCAAGATAATAAAAAATATCGTAATTACGTCAGATGGAAACACGAACTCTAAATATAGTCAAATTTAAATGTGATAATTACAAAACCTCTTAGTAGAGAAAGAGCAAGCGATCTTAAGAACAAAGTACATCACAACAAATAAAATACATCGTAATTACGTCAAGTGGAAACACGAAGTCTATATAAAGTCAAATTTTAAATTTGAAGCGCGTTGCAGAAAAAGAGCGAGCGATCTTAAGAACAAGATCCGACGCAAGCCAATAAAATACATCGTAATTACGTCAAATGGAAACACGAAGTTTAAATATACTAAAATTCTAATGTGATAATTACAAAAGCGCGTTGTAGACAAAGAATAAGCGATGTTAAGAACAAAATATATCGCAAGCCAATAAAATATATCGTAATTACGTCAAATGAAAACACAAAGTCTAAATAAACTCCCATTTAAATGTGGCGATTACAAAAGATCGTTGTAGATAAAGATCATGCAATCTTAAGAACAAAATACATCGCAATCAATAAAATACATCGTAATTACGTCAAGTGGAAACACAAAGTCTACATAAACTCAAATTTTAAATGTGAAGCGCATTGTAAAAATAGAGCAGACGATCTTAAGAACAAAATACATCGCAATCAATAAAATACATCGTAATTACGTCAAGTGGAAACACAAAGTCTACATAAACTCAAATTTTAAATGTGGAGCGCATTGTAAAAATAGAGCAGACGATCTTAAGAACAAAATATATCGCAAGCTATAAAGTACATCGTAATTACGTCAGATGGGAACACAAAGTTTAAATATACTCAAATTTTAATGTGATAATTACAAAACCGCTTTGTAGAGAAAGAGCAAACGATCTTAAAACAAAATACGCGGGAAGAAAATAAAATACATCGTAATTACATCAAGTGGGAACAGAAAGTCTACATAAACTCAAATTTTAAATGTGAAGCCCGTTGTAGAAAAAGAGCAGACGATCTAAAATACATCGCAAGAAAATAAAATACATCGTAATTACATCAAGTGGGAACACAAAGTCTAAATATAATCAAAATTTCATGTGATAATTACAAAAGCGCGTTGCAGAGAAAGAGCAAGCGATCTTAAGTACAAAATACGTCACAAACCAATAAAATATTTCGTAATTACGTCAGATAGAAACACAAAGTCTAAATATATTCAAATTTAAATGTGACAATTACAAAAGCACATTGCATAGAAAGAGCAAGCGATCTTAAGAACAAAATAAGGTGCAAGCCAATAAAATATATCGTAATTACGTCAGATAGAAACATGAACTCTAAATATACTCAAATTTAAATGTGATAATTACAAAACCGCGTTGCAGAGGAAGAGCAAGCAATCTTAAGAACAAAATACGTCGCGACAAATAAAATACATCGTAATTACGTCAAATGGAAACACAAAGTCTACATAAACTCAAATTTTAAATGTGAAGCGCGTTGTAGAAAAAGAGCAGACGATCTTAAGAACAAAATACATCGCAAGATAATAAAAAATATCGTAATTACGTCAGATGGAAACACGAACTCTAAACATAGTCAAATTTAAATGTGATAATTACAAAACCTCTTAGTAGAGAAAGAGCAAGCGATCTTAAGAACAAAGTACATCACAACAAATAAAATACATCGTAATTACGTCAAGTGGAAACACGAAGTCTATATAAAGTCAAATTTTAAATTTGAAGCGCGTTGCAGAAAAAGAGCGAGCGATCTTAAGAACATAATGCATCGCAAGCCAATAAAATATATCGTAATTACGTCAGATGGAAACACGAACTCTAAATATACTCAAATTTAAATGTGATAATTACAAAAGCGCGTTGCAGAGAAAGAGCAAGCGATCTTAAGAACAAAATACGTCGCAACAAATAAAATACATCGTAATTACGTTGAGCGGACACACAAAGTCTACAGAAACTCAAATTTTAAATGTGAAGCGCGTTGTAGAAAAAGAGCAGACGATCTTAAGAACAAAATACATCGCAAGATAATAAAAAATATCGTAATTACGTCAGATAGAAACACGAACTGTAAATATACTCAAATTTAAATGTGATAATTACAAAAGCGCGTTGCAGGGAAAGAGCGAGCGATCTTAAGAACAAAATGCGTCGCGACAAATAAAATACATCGTAATTACGTCAAGTGGAAACACAAAGTCTACATAAACTCAAATTTTAAATGTGAAGCGCATTGTAAAAATAGAGCAGACGATCTTAAGAACAAAATACATCGCAAGATAATAAAAAATATCGTAATTACGTCAGATAGAAACACGAACTCTAAATATACTCAAATTTAAATGTGATAATTACAAAAGCGCGTTGCAGGGAAAGAGCGAGCGATCTTAAGAACATAACGCATCGCAAGCCAATAAAATATATCGTAATTACGTCAGATAGAAACACAAAGTCTAAATATACTCAAATTTAAATGTGATAATTACAAAAGCGCATTGCAGAGAAAGAGCAAGCGATCTTAAGAACAAAATACGTTGTAAGCCAATAAAATATATCGTAATTACGTCAGATAGAAACATGAACTCTAAATATACTCAAATTTAAATGTGATAATTACAAAAGCGCGTTGCAGAGAAAGAGCAAGCAATCTTAAGAACAAAATACGTCGCGACAAATACATCGTAATTACGTCAAGTGGAAACACAAAGTCTACATAAACTCAAATTTTAAATGCGAAGCGCGTTGTAGAAAAAAGAGCAGACGATCTTAAGAACAAAATACATCGCAAGATAATAAAAAATATCGTAATTACGTCAGATGGAAACACGAACTCTAAATATAGTCAAATTTAAATGTGATAATTACAAAACCTCTTAGTAGAGAAAGAGCAAGCGATCTTAAGAACAAAGTACATCACAACAAATAAAATACATCGTAATTACGTTAAGCGGACACACAAAGTCTACAGAAACTCAAATTTTAAATGTGAAGCGCGTTGTAGAAAAAGTGCGAGCGATCTTAAGAACATAATGCATCGCAAGCCAATAAAATATATCGTAATTACGTCAGATAGAAACACGAACTCTAAATATACTCAAATTTAAATGTGATAATTACAAAAGCGCGTTGTAGACAAAGAAGAAGCGATGTTAAGAACAAAATATATCGCAAGCAAATAAAATATATCGTTATGTTAAGCGAACAAAGAGGACACAAAGTCTACATATACTCATTTTTTAAATGTTTAGCGCGTTGTAGAAAAAGTGCGAGCGATCTTAAGAACATAATGCATCGCAAGCCAATAAAATATATCGTAATTACGTCACAGAGACATAGCAACTCTAAATAAACTCAAATTTAAATGTGACAATTACAAAAGATCGTTGCAGAGAAATAGCAAGCAATCTTAAGAACATAATGCATCGCAAGTCAATAAAATATATCGTAATTACGTCAAGTAGAAACACAAAGTCTAAATATACTCAAATTTTAAATGTGATAATTACAAAAGCGCATTGCAGAGAAAGAGGAAGCGATCTTAAGAACAAAATACATCGCAAGCCAATAAAATATATCGTAATTACGTCAGATAGAAACATGAACTCTAAATATACTCAAATTTAAATGTGATAATTACAAAAGCGCGTTGCAGAGAAAAAGCAAGCAATCTTAAGAACAAAATACGTCGCGACAAATACATCGTAATTACGTCAAGTGGAAACACAAAGTCTACATAAACTCAAATTTTAAATGTGAAGCGCGTTGTAGAAAAAAGAGCAGACGATCTTAAGAACAAAATACATCGCAAGATAATAAAAAATATCGTAATTACGTCAGATGGAAACACGAACTCTAAATATAGTCAAATTTAAATGTGATAATTACAAAACCTCTTAGTAGAGAAAGAGCAAGCGATCTTAAGAACAAAGTACATCACAACAAATAAAATACATCGTAATTACGTCAAGTGGAAACACGAAGTCTATATAAAGTCAAATTTTAAATTTGAAGCGCGTTGCAGAAAAAGAGCGAGCGATCTTAAGAACATAATGCATCGCAAGCCAATAAAATATATCGTAATTACGTCAGATGGAAACACGAACTCTAAATATAATCAAATTTAAATGTGATAATTACAAAAGCGCGTTGCAGAGAAAGAGCAAGCGATCTTAACAACAAAATACATTGGAAGACAACAGAATACATCGTAATTACGCCAAATGGAACAATAAATCTAAACAACATCAAATTTAAATGTGTGAATTAGAAAAGCCCATTTTAGAGAAAGAGCAAAAAATCTTAACAACAAAATACGAGGGTGTCCCAGCCAAAGGACCCGACGTTGTTTTTGAATAACTTTCTTATAATCCAACAAATGTTAATTAAGTTATAGCCTTAGCAAGCACAAGTATTAGAATTTGCTTTGCCTGGATTTGGCTAAAAAATCTTCGCCGGATTCGTTGCTACAGTAGCCCAAAGTCGCCGCACCTCATTGTCACGTTGTTTTTATCAGGATTAGACACCATTTAAATGTCCGCTCATTATTTTTCAGGTTTATTTCTAAATTCTGGTTGTTTTATTACGCAATACTGCTAATAGTAACAATTTTTAATGAATACAGCTTATTCAGTAGACCATCGCTCTAAATGTTCAAGTTGACTTGAATGAACTAAGAGCGTTGTAATGGTTCAAATTCAGAGCCAAATTTGGGCACAATGGTTCTGCCCCAAATGGGCGGTTACAAAAATTGCACGAATCATTGATGACGACGGGCATTGATGACGATGTGCATTGATGAGGATGGCATTGATGACGATGTGCATTGATGACGATGTGCATTGATGACGATGGCATTGATGACGATGTGCATTGATGACGATGGCATTGATGACGATGTGTATTGATGACGATAGCATTGATGACGATGTGCATTGATGACGATGTGCATTGATGACGATGGCATTGATGACGATGGCATTGATGACGATGGCATTGATGACGATGTGTATTGATAACGATGGCATTGATGACGATGTGCATTGATGACGATGTGTATTGATGACGATGGCATTGATCACGATGTGCATTGATGACGATGTGCATTAATGACGATGGCATTGATGACGATGTGCATTGATGACGATGTGCATTGATGACGATGTGCATTGATGACGATGGCATTGATGACGATGGCATTGATGACGATGTGCATTAATGACGATGGCATTGATGACGATGTGCATTGATGACTATGGCATTGATGACGATGTGAATTGATGACGATGGCATTGATGACGATGTGCATTGATGACGATGGCATTGATGACTATGTGCCTTGAATATCGTGTTATTTGACATTGTTGTTTTTTGTTAGGGCGCCAAGCGCAAATGTTCCATGCAATGGGCATATTCGCAAATCTCAGAAATAATATGTTGCAGACCAGGTTGCCCCGGTTTTAGTGACTCCCAGGCGCTACTATGTTTTACGATTTTAATGAAATTCATACAAACTAAAACCAAATGATAGTCTCCAGGACCTGTAAAAATCAGTCAATTCCTCTTTTAATTGGTGCTGTTTTTGGCAAAATAAATCGGGGCACTTATGTGTGACAGCCTCTACATCGCGAAATCGTAAATATATAGCTATCACGCTGACAACAACAATATATATTTCTTTTAAATATTCAGAAGTGTGATGAGATTGGGTCACTTATCTGCTGACCTCTGCGAACACCATCTTTAATAGTGACATGGGCGCCTTTTCAGAAAACTTGGGGTTCGGAACAAACGGGATTTATTCGCTTTTGGCCACATCGTGAACTGCTGACCTCTGTGAACCCCATCCCTAAAGAGGCGACATTTGCGCCTGTTCGGGAACACTTGGGGTTCGGAACATAAACGGGATTGATTGGCTTTTGACGGGATCGATGGAAAACTGCTAAGCTAAATATGCAGAACTTTTATATGCTGAGCAATAAACGGTGTAGAAAATAAATGGCCTGCACTCCAACCGTGATAAACGTAGACCACGAGGTAAATAGAACATCACTATAGGTGTCAAACTGAATCTGCTGAAACAATACCGCAATTATAACTTTTAGGGGCCAAAGTGAAATGAATGATGTGCCTTTCTTGATATACTAAGCTTAGTTTTAAGCCTTTCAAGATTAGATTAAGCCTAAAGGCGTGTTCACACGCTCAAACTTTTTGCTCAAATTTTGAGCTCAAAATTTGATCAAATTTTGATCAAAATTTGATGGTGATTTTTAAATGAAAATTGCGATATTTCAAAATTTGAGATCAAAATTTTAGCTCAAACTTTTTCAGGTAATACATCTCGTCCATGATTGGCTACAGGAACATTCATGAAATGTTTGAACTGTGTTCACATGTTCAAACTTGCAAAAAATGGAAAAAAGTTGCTTTCAAATTTTGATCAAAATTTTATCAAAATTTGAGCTCAAATTTTGATCAAAATTTGAGCGAAAAGTTTGAGCGTGTGAACACGCCTTAAGTCGAGAGGCTGCCGCACTTGAAATATCCGCACTAGGTTGTGATTATTTCTTACATGGTCCTTTTCATACTATCAAGGAATGATAGGAGTCAGCCACATGGTATACAAATGTAAAAAAAATTTAGACGGTATCTGTCACACGGTCTTTGTCCCGCCAAAACTGTCAGGCCGCTACCTTTTTAAATTTTTCAACAATATGTACGGTGCCAGCTACCAGGTACATTCTGCGCAACACCGTCAGCTCCACATAAGTTCCAATCTTAAGAGACATTATAATACATCATTTACAATAAGATGCGTGCGCATGATCTTAATTATGTCACGCGTCGAAATGGGCTAGCTACTATGTCACGCATACGGTCCAGCTCGACTATAAATATTTTGAATAGCCTAGCTAGGCTATGCATTTGTCATCGAGTTTCGAGCCGGACTGTGCTTTTGTCACGATGCGTTCAGCTGAACCCTATAACTTAAGCCAGAGACTTTTTAGTCCGCGAACATTACGTTTTACTATACGTATCTAAATAATGCCCCAAAAGCGGCATACAGCTCAAAACGTAAATTTTTATATATTAAAACATAAATTAGAATTAGCGTGAAAATACCATCGAAAAAATGCTGGTACACTAAGCATATTACTAAATAATATTTCTCAATTGACAGTTCAGCCGTACGCTCCGTTTGTCACGCAGAGCCTAGCTAAGCTCCCTGTTTGTCACATTAAGACTAGCTAAGCTTTAAAAATGTACCATAGTAGTTCAGCTAAGCTATAGTTCGCCCGGCCCATGTCAACTTTAGGGGCCGGACGTTATAACGTTAGAAAAAAAGAAAAGCTTAGTGCGGGGGGTTCGGGGGCGGCAGCACCCCACTTAGGCTTAGGCTTAGTACATGGCTCATATAGGGACCTTAGCTTAGGCTAAGACTAAGGCTTAGGCTTAGTATAACGAGAACGACATGGCATGCATTATGCTTGGGCCCCTAAAGTTGCGATGGGCAGTTCACCCGAACTAGCTGAGTTGGACGCGTGACATAATTTGGCCTGGCGCACGCGTCTTGTAAACGATGCATAATCATAACACTGCTCAAACAAAATTTTACATTTTACAACGGCTTTGTCAAAAAATATAGTTTTGAAATACAATAATTCTTTTTAAATTCTTATTCCACATTTGGAAAACTTTTTTTTGATTCGTGATATTTATTTAATATATACACTCAGTTAAAACTTGACATTTTAACGCCAGATTTTAGCAGGCAGTAAGTTTTTAACTATATTACATTCAGGTTTATATGTATATAGATATATATCTATACTTCGTAGGCAAATAAATTAGTGTTCAAACTCTTTTGTTTATTAATTGCAGATATTTGAGACCATTCAACGTCAAAAATGTATCAATGCTTATTTAGTGGATAATATAGAAATATAATATTTTAGTGCTTCAAGTTTTTAGCATTACACTACCCAATACCGACAGAATTAGTCATGGGCCATTGTATACTGTATTTTCATGGAGGTTCTAGGACGAAATTTGCCGAAACAGAGACGTAAAAAGCTGTGGAAATTTTCACGTCTTGGGCGCGTTGCTCTGTTTTGCAACTGGCTAGTCATGAATTATTCTAAACAAGACTAAAGTTTTTCTGAAGTTGAGACGTGAGGAGCGTAAAGAATTATACTCCCGACCGATAATTTTAAGCTACGGCCATGAGCGTTATTGCTAATTTATGTGATTATTAATATGGCAACATTTGTAGCTACTAAAATATTTGTATAAAACCATTTGAAGCTGCTAATAAGTTATAACAACGATATTCAATATGAAATATTATAGTTAATTACCATGGTCATAGTAGCTACCACATCAAAATCCAATTAGCTAGGTACAGATTAGGTTAATATTCGACAAAGCAAATAAATTTTGCGATAATCTGAGTTAAAGTAACCCTAAATGGCGTAGATAAAATGCAGGCCATTTCGTTGTCGCCTAAACTAAAATCCTGATATGAGACATCAGCTAAGCCTAAGCCTAAGTCGGGAGGTTCCGCCCCCCGAACCCCCATTTTAAGCTGTTCTTTTTTATAACGTTATAACGTGACGTCCCTCAGGGTTACTTCGACCAAAATCTGTATAATCTGTGCTTTAGTCCATTGTATATTCCGGTGTAATGCCTAATGTTGTATTAAAAAACTATTCAAACAACATCTGTGCAACAACATATGAATATCAATTACTCTGTCCGGAATAATTGAATATGGTATAATATTAGGAAGCTGCGATTAAATTAGAAACTTATTTGGTTTTCGCCCTCATTTAGCCTCAACAAAAATTCTCTCTCTTCTCTCTCTCTCTCGAATGAGCAAATTACAGTCCTTAAAATAAAGTAAGCATAATAGACGGGCTTACATATTACTCCACATAAACCAATTCTTTTCAGAAACAGTTTTATTCCAGTCTATAGAAATTATGGGTGTCCATAGGGGACAGGTGTGCAACAGTCTGATGGTCGGACCTCTCCCTAGGTTATATTTACTATATTTTTCTTAAATCTACCAAAATTGGAATTATTTTGAGACAAATTGGCACAATTGAAGATAACTTCAGCAAAAACTGAGGAAAATAGGCAAAAAAATTTAAAATATTTTTTGTAAAATTGAGTTAAATTTTACGCGATTCCAAAAAACTCAAAAATTTAGCCACATGCAAGCTTTACGTCCACCTCCGCGACCATTTGTCCCGCTGAGCCGGTAAGTAGGACTTGGACACCTATGCTTTAAAGATGTAGAGAATGTAACAGTAGAATATATGCAATTATTGCTACAAAATATTTATTAAAAATATCAAGCAGAACTATTATACTGTGCAGGGAGACAGAAAATAATAGAGGTCAATCAAATATTTGTACATTATTTTTTTCGATTTAACACGATAGAACATCCGGATATCTATTGTAAACAGAAGACAATGCTGTAGTGTCATTTCTTTTTCGTTTGATTATTTCAGCAAGACGTTTTGCAAAACATTGCATTCATGACATTCCTATAATGTCATTTGAAAATATACTTGACGCTAATGACACTTGGACACTTGGTTACTTGTCAGGCACACCAGAAAACAACGAGACGCTTGTTATAGTGATATTAAGTGTTATTGGTGTTATACTAAGTGCGTTTGGGGAACAGATGTATGATTACATTGTGCAATCTGATGAAATCGCAATAGCGGACTCGCAAGCTAAAAAAGTAAGTGTTGTTTGTTCGAATCTCAAATCTGACCACATTTTCTGATATTCTAAACTATATGTGATAATTTTGATATTTTGAGTTTTATATTTGACAGTTGCAATATAGATATTATATAGATAAATTTATTGCAAATGAAACAAACGAGTTCTCATTCGAAATATGATCATCATAATAATTGTGCAAAAGTTTGCTCTCTAATTGAAATATTTATTTTCGCGTTGAAATTCGCTATTTCTACATTTAGATTTATAAAAGCTGTAACTCGCGTTATTATTTGCCACGCTATATCGATATTTTGAAAGTGAAGCTTTAAAGCTGAATTTGAGAACATAAACTACAGCTTTGAAAAAGCTGTGAGCTTATCGGCCTTCTCCGCGGCACGTTTCTTACCAAAACGTAACCGACATCTCCAATGGTGGCCAAAGGGGAAGGGGTGAAAGCAGAGCGAGGTCGAAAATTATCCCAAAATATAAGTAAAATCAAGATTAGGGGAAAGAAGCCACCAAGGGGATGGACCGGTCTACCAGCGGTCGGAGATACCCTTTGACACGGAAGACAGGTTGCGCGAGTTCCCAGTGGTAGACATGTCATTGTCCCGTTGATATCAAGGTTGTGTCAGGAGCATAAAACCGTTCATAAAATGAGCTGAGTTGGCCGCGTGTAGTGAGTAGTTAATTTAAACAGATACCTAAGTAATTCAAGTGGATTATTAGTTGTAGCTTATGTACTATTTGAATGGAACCATTTGTGGCGTAAAGGTATTGGAGAAACTAGGGGAAAATAGATTTAACTGGAGCAAAAGTTGCAAATGTAGGTTGGCTTGATTTTGTGCACCTGGCACCCTTCAGCCAGAGCGAACTTGGAATAATTTATTTGGTGTAAAGTTAAATTTAGTTAGCGGAGTCGAGTATCTGTGCTACTAATGATTATACCTTGGGCAAGTCCAAGAGACGAGCCTTGGGTAATGAATTTTGTTGTTAGAAAAAGCTTTAAGAATGAGCCTAGCTAAATTGAATTTAGAACTGAACTCAAGAAAGTTGGTCAGCGTCGACGAGTCCGAGAAATCATGCCCTCAACGCTCATTTTTATATACCTTGGCGAGTTCGCATAACGAGTCATGGTATCATATGAAGTTAAAAACCATTTAAAAGTAGATTTGGATTGTAAATTGAAACTTTGCCTAAAATCCGAATTTTGGAAGTGTAAAGTCACTTATATATAGTTTTAAGGAGTAAAAGCTTTATGCGAAGGTTAGGAAACCGTAAGGATAACGAAGCGTTATAGTTTTACAAATGTCAACAAGAAGATGAGAAAATATCCTTAAACTACAGCGAGCTCGAGTAGCGAGTCTGTAGTATTGGAGTAATTGGTGGTAGGATTTTGCCTAGAATTTTTAGAGTATTTGCCGTGCCCGTGTAGGCTAGCATAGAACTTAACCTAGAACTTTTTAGAAAATTCTGTTTGTAATTACTTACAAAATTCAATACTGCCACGGTACGCCCGAGTAGGCCCGTGAACAGCTGAATTTAGATTGGCATCGAGTAATGTTAACAAATGAAAAGAACTAATTTTAATATCAAAATGTCTATTTAAAAATATCATCATCAAAAAGTGTTCGAGTAACAGTCGGAACCAAAGTTTCTGTGTAAATTTTGGAAAGAAAGTAATTAGGAAACCTTGCTTTTACTTTTTAGTCCTTAATAATAGTTTGCCAGTATCCAGGGAAAAGCGAGCTGCATTAACTCGGAAGGCATCCATTTTCTGGTTTAACTCAGCAATGCGGCCAAAGTTAAGACAGGGTATGGAGCTAGATAAGCAGGTATAACCATCAGGTTCCAAGGCTGTAGGGTGTATAACGATACACTCTGGAACATATTGTTACCATTTAAGTACTAATCAATGAATAAAATGTGTTACCTGTTTCATATGTAATATGAGTATGGTATGTAGGCAAATTGCACCAGGGCGCTAAATCTATGTCTATATACAAATCGCCTAAAATTAAAGATAAGTAATGTAACAACGGTATAACCTAGTAACGTGGTTGCATCACAGCATGACTCCTAGGGGTAGGATAATAGCGTTTTATAAGTGCACAGCACTTGCGAAGCGTGGAACAGTAAAATCCTAGGGACGAGCTAGTGCTAGCGTAAGGGACAATAAATGTGTCTTCACAGGTGACCAGCACCGTTAGGTGAAGTAACAAGACAAATAAATAACTAGGGATCGGCTCAAGTTCGATCAGCGACAGAAGTTCCGTCGAAAAATTTTAATACCCGTAGTTAAGCTGAAAATTTGTGAACAAAATAAGTAACATGTTAGTATTGCAAGATAAATTGTACAAAAAAACTTAACAATATCTAGCTTTATGCACTAGAAATGTAGTAATTAACGATTAACAAAGGTATTGGCGTACCGTCAGGACTAGCCTAAGACACAAGCGAGTTTTAGAAACTTGTAACAATTTTTATATTTTTATGGTGGTTTGAAACGAAGGTTTAACTTTAAGCGTGCACTAAAAAGTATCTAAATCCTAAGTAGTAACTATCCCAGAAAATCGTAAAATTCGTAAAACCTGAAAAACTTAAAGAAATTTAAGTGTTAGTGTGAACAGGACAAGTGACACAGGATGCCCCTAAATAGAACGTGGGTGTTGGACCATAACCGCCAAGCGCCCTAAGCGTAAAATTTCCCCGGCCTGCATGCTGGGTAACCCCTAGGCGAGGCTTACGCGAAGACATAATTCCGGTAATTATGTCCCACCCTAGAGCATACTTGCAACTATGCAGCCTTCGACGATAGAGCAGCCCATAGAAGGCGGCCTGGTACCAACGGGTGGTAAAACGGTTCCGGAAAGGAAGAAAGACCAATCCCACCCAGAGGTTCCCGTTTAGGAGATGGGCTGCCCTCTTTCTGGTCTGCCTTTAACCCGACTAGGTCTTACTTTGCCTAGTCATCCCACCTCCACGGCAGGATTCCAAAAAAACAGGAACAACCTCCTGCAAAGTCACTGTGAATAAGCCTATAAGTACTTATATGTGGGGATGTATGCACTGAGGGTATGAAGACCTATACAGGTGTGTATGCCTATGGCCGCCTATATATATGCCCTAGAATTATAACAAATTGCAAAAAAAACTTTGTAAATGCGACCTATAGACTCAACATAATGGTAGATAAGTTCTAATAACATAAGAATAATCATTTCATGTTAAAATAATAATAGTAAAATAATAACCAGAAATATTATAATAGCTAAGATAGTATAAAAAATAGTAACTATGAATAAACTAACTAGATTTAAACTGTATAAGTATTAACTAATTAGAGAAACACCGTAAAGTATCAACAAAACAGAGTCCGAACTACATAGCAAGTAAAACAAAGAATACGCAAAATTCACATATTACATAAAACAAAAACCAAAATGTCGTGGTGTTGTCGTCAGCAATAATAATTAATCCTCGTCGTACTATTCTATGAATGTCCGCCATTTTGCCGCAAGCCAACTTTTACACCGAAGTAAGTTATTCGCCTGCAAAATTTATTTAGTAATAATTCATACTTAATTATAGTAATATTGTTGTTAAAATTTTGAAAAATTTTGGGAATTTGTAGGGTCGAAATGAAGGAAATTTAGGGGTGTTCCCTAGGGTTGAGTAGATTTCCTAGGAATAGGTAGTTAGGACCCATTGGATAGTTTAGAAGTTCAAGAAAGCATATAAGGTTAGAAAAAGTTAAATATGTCGAAGTGTGTGAACTTAAAGGAAAATGATAGAAATTAGAAAATTCCGAACTTAATAAAAATGGAGTAATAGTAATATTAGGGTGGTTTTTCGCCCAGGGAAAAGTAAAATGTAGTCCAATAGCAAGGTAGAGTTTAACCCGAGTTGGGTAAATTTTAATATGTCCTTGTAAATTTAGTAGTGAAGTAAAAACGTTAGTTTTAGGTAGAATCGCAAGTTAAGTTGGGGTATAGAGCTAATGTATCACTATATAAGGGTAGGTAAAAGGTGCACCCAAGCGGAAATGAGTGTTACCCTACCGGAGATGGGATATAATGTACCCCACTGGGAGTGATTAAGAAATCCATGAGAATTATGTTATTTGGACCAAAAGTAAGGGAATTTATAAATTCCGACCCATGTTTAGGACGTAGTAATCCCCAAAATATGAGTAAAATGGGGTTGTTACCCGAGGTGTGGCCGCGTGCCGTTCCACTAAGGAAGCACAACCACCACCCCTTTTGGAAGAGTAACAAGGATTGAAATAAACCCAATATCCTTAGAAGTATAAGTTGGAGATAGTTTGTTCGGTGCATAGAGATAGGGAAAGGTGTAAAATTGCACCTTTTAGCTTGTAGGTTAAAATTAGGGGTCCTATATCCCTAATATAGGAAAATAAAGATTCCCCATGCCCAGAATAGTAGAAAATGTCCTAACAATCGAGGTTATAACAGTCGCCCCTCTGAGAGAATCACTATCTCCCCAGGGGAGAGTGATGAGTTCATTCAGACTAGTAAGATATGGTTTCTGGGAAAGGAAAAATACAAGGTTGGACCTGCCCAAAAGTTGACAGAAGCTTTTTTTATTTATTTTATTTTTAGCCAGACACAACAGTAATAAATATTAACAATATGAATAAAGAATAATTGAAAAGTAGTGTAGTAATGATCAGACTTGGTCCCGTACTGGCTTCTAATAGCCTGCTTTGACTGTCCAACGTTTGTAGTTAGTTGGAGAGACGTCGTTTGAAAATCAAGATATTAGTTGAATCAACAATCTCCGAAGAGAGTAAATTCCACTAACGAACAACTTTGTTGGCAAAGAAATTTTTTCTAACATCTAAACGAGATAAACGAGATCTATGGATCTCAATTTTAAAGTTATGGCCTCTAGTCCTGGATAGTTGGGATCTAGAAAAGAAATCATCAAAATTTAGCCTGACCAGACCATTTATAATTTGATAAACCATAACAAGATCTTTAATAATTCTTCTACAAATTAAGCTTTCAAGCATTATATGTATCAAACGTTGTTGATAACCTAAATAACTTAATCCTGGAAGTCGACGAGTAAAATTTCTTTGAACATTTTCAAGTAAAATTATATCTTTTCGAAGAACAGGATTCCATAACTCTGAAACGCATTCAATGCTAGGTATAACGAAGGATTTATAGAGTTTCAGAAGTAATTTGTAATTTCGAGTATTAAAATATAAAAAGATTAATTTTTTTTTAAATGCAATTTTGCATATTGATTCAATATGATCAGACAATTTTAACTTATCATCAACTACAACTCCAAGATTCCTAATGTTAGTAGAATTAGCAACGGCACTGTCTAATAAACAATAATCAAATTTAGTATTTAGATAACCCATATGTAGAACAAATCATTTTTGAACTACAGCCGATAACTGCATCATAACTAACCAATCAATAACATTATAAAGATCACCCTGAACATTAAGCAAATTACAACCAAGCATGAAAGAATAGAATAGTTTGGAATCGTCAGCAAATAACCTCGGTTTTAAATATTCTAAGTGCTTATCGGTTCCATCAATAAAAATAGTAAATAATGTAGGACCCAAGGAGCTCCCCTGAGAAGCACCGGATAACACAGGTGAAATTAATCAATAAACATTGTCAACATAGACCATTTGATAACGAGAACTAGGAAAATTAAAAAGCACTGAAAATGTTTACCCTTAATACCGTAGGCGTAGAGTTTCTGCCATAATTTGGGGTGCGACACTGAAACGAATGCACCGGCAAGGTCCCAATAAATACAATCAACGTTATTTTCTTCGTCTAACGTTCTTGTCCAGATATTAATGGTATCAAGAAGTTGAGTGATTGTAGATTTACCGTGAATAAAACCATGCTGTATACTGCTAATTAGATTTTCAGCCTCAATATATTTTATAAGATGGATATCTATAGCCTGCTCAAATATTTTAGAAATTGCATGCAGAATACTGATAGGACGATAGTTTTTAACAAGACATTTGTCACTCTTTTTAAAAATTGGAACGATTTTTGCAATTTCCCATTCATTGGGAACAATACCTGTCGTATAACATGAAAAAGTTGCAGAAGAGGAATAATTAGCTCGTTTGCGCAGTTTCTGATAAATGACTGAGGAATATTATCAATACCAAAACAGCCGGTTGACTTGAGTTTAGTAATAATTTGTAAAAGTAATTTCGCAACAAAGTGAATATCCGGCATAATCTTATCACTCATACTTAGATTATGTATGCTTTATCCAAGCTATTAAGAACAGAACTAGACCCATTTTTCAGAGGAGGGATATTGCTAGGATTTGTAAGTTTATTACGAATCAAACTCCATACTCTATGATCATTACCAGAGTTTATTATCCTAGTTTCTGTATTCAGACAATCAAGTCTCTTACAGTGACGCGACAAACCCGTTCCATCAGACAATCAAGTCTCTTACAGTGACGCGACAAACCCGTTCCATTTTCCAGGATGTCTTTTTGTGCATATTTAAAGGGTTTGATTTAAGTAGTTTATGGATTCGAATCTGTTTTTATGGGCCTTAGGAGTTGCAGTAGACCAAATAGTCAAATGTCTTTTCATTTTCGAATAAAACAAGGTACTATTTATCAATACAATGCAGTATTACTCTTTTTATAACAGACCAAGTTTTCTCAGCATCAGTAGAGTGCATATCAAGTAATTCGCTCTAGTTTCGAGACGATAAGAAGTCACGAATTTCAAAATAGTTAGCATGAGTATAAAAATCTTAATCCATACCTGATCATGGTCTGACGTCAGTGGGGAAAGTCGGTTTCTCGATGGGAATTCGAGTTCCCCAGGTGGGTCAGCCGGTCAGCCGGGTGTGTTTTTGGTTAGGGTGCCGTCGACGCTTCGCCGCCAGGGGAGTAGGGGTTAGACGACCTTCCAGGGGTGGGAGAGTCATGGCCTTTGGGATAACACTTCCTATGAGAATGTATCACTCAGTCCCTGTCAGTCTTGTCAAATATAGTTGGTAATGCTAAACCAGTTGTTAATGCATCCACTAGTCTATTTTAGCAACTAAGAACGAGAAGTATATATTCTGTATAACTTAAATGCAGCCACGAAATATCATGGCTGTTTTAATAATCCCTTTTTGTTTCAGATGCAAATATTAGATGAACAAAGATGTGTTGTTGGAAAACGCTTATTTCACTACCCTTTCATTGACCCGCTGTCCTGTTTGCTTACTTGTTCGGATTCCAATGAGAGATTAAGTTATCGCGTGGAGGGATTAAGACCGGGCCACCCGTTACCCACAGCACCTCCCATAGAAAAAGATGAAGCTCACTTATCGAGAAATTTAAGAAACGCAGTATATGAGCAGCAAAGCCCACGGATCGCTGGGTCTGGTACTTACGGCATTTGTGAAGACGATGAGCGTTGCGATGGATCGTTGATTTGTGATATTTGCCACGAAAGGAATCAACTGAATGCGCAAGCATTCGCAATGACCGTACTGCCGTGTCTTCATTGCTTATGCTCGATATGCGATAGTCGGTTTCGTAGATCGAATAGACCAGATGTCGAATGTCAAATTTGTATAAATGTATCAAATCAGTACTAAAGCAATCCGCGTCTGTCAATTATTATTGATTGATTGATTGACACATCACTAAATAATTCACAATAATGCTAAAATTTATTCGAAATGTTTATGGGACAATGTAAATCTTAAAAAAAAATCCAATTTCTTATAGTGTATTTTCAATTTGAAAAAAACTATGAAGAGTCATATTTTTATGATTGTCATCAATTTGTTTGCAAATATCACGATTTATTTGTCATTTTTTTGTAAAAGATTAACGCTGTTTTGCTTTTAGAAAGAATAGACAATCCCATGTGTTTATATACATAAAAATAGCTTCGTTGGGCTGATAATAAGACTTCAAATAATCAGTAGTTATGATTATTTTTGTGTATGAAGCTTAATCCTTTTCATGCCAACTGGACATGACTAGATGTTAGTCATATCAAATATGTTTGCATGTGTGCTGTTATTCGCTCGCGTTTTCATTTTTTTGTAAAAGATTAACGCTGTTTTGCTTTTAGAAAGAATAGACAATCCCATGTGTTTATATACATAAAAATAGCTTCGTTGGGCTGATAATAAGACTTCAAATAATCAGTGTAGTTATGATTATTTTTGTGTATGAAGCTTAATCCTTTCATGCCAACTGGACATGACTAGATGTTAGTCATATCAAATATGTTTGCATGTGTGCTGTTATTCGCTCGCGTTGTGAGGTTTCTAAAAGGGCCGAGCTCTAGACAACAATTTTGGCTCGCATATAGCGGCTTGGATACGTGGCGCCGGCTTGAGTTTGACGTACGTCACACGATACAAAACTTAATTCAGACATAAAATGGATAACTCTTAAGGCGCGTTCACACGCTTAAAATTTTTGCTCAAATTATGATTAAAATTTGAGATCAAATTTGAATATAAATTTGAAGGCGTCTTTTTTTCGTTTTTGGTAAGTTTGGAAGTATGTTTGAATACTGTTTAAGCTTTTCAATGATATTCTTTTAGCCAATCGTCAACGAGGTGTATTAACTGGAAAATTTTGAATTCAATTTTTAATCTAATTTTGAAACATCCAGAATCCCTCTCAGAATCACCGTTATATTTAGAACAAAATTTGACTAAATTTTGAACCCTAATTTTGATTTTAAAGCTTGAGCAAAAAGTTTCAACGTGTGAACGGACCCTTAAAATTTCAGGGGGTCCAGTGAGCTCTTGAAAAGTTTTTGGTACAACACTTGAAACCTGTAACATCATAGGACCTAGCGGCTGGGCTTGGGCCTCATGAACCTCCCTTTAGCACTATGTCAATACCAACTCTTTTGGAAACAAAATTTTAATGTTTGCTAGTTATTTAATATTCCTAAGCTACAGTGTAATACAACCAACTCAGGTCTAGTGCACAATTTACACACGATTTTGTTGGATATGTTTACAGGAATTAGGATATCATCGAAAAATCGTAACTCAATTGCTATAAACGAAGGTGAATATGAGAGAAGGCTGTTAAAATTTTTATAAAAATCAAGCACATCTATCATGAACCAAACCATGCGGGCAACAAAACTTTTGACTGAACGGTGTCCACTGAATCATGCACAGTGTTTGTAAATTTTGACTAGATAGTGTATTAAATTAGTAATGATCGATTCGGTTTACAGCGACGGATTGGCAACAATTAGAAATCACATCTCTATTTTTGTGAGCCACAAATGTACACAAAATTTATCCGATTGTATGGGTTTACAGATGCCATGATGTGTATGTTCTTTAAACTTAAGTACAATCCCGAAAACAACTGTCACTGCAGAAATTCTATATGTTTAAGACAATAAATCTAGGGATATTGTAAACCACAATTGTCAGAGCCAAGGAATAAGCGTTGTCGCGAATGAACGATTCTATACCCACATTCTATACCCACATTCTATACCCACATTCAATTCTTTACTTCCCCTCAGAGATTAATTATCAAAAAAGAAATATGACACAGCTTTTATAATGGTTGGATCAAAATTAGCAACAAAACGCATTTGATATATATCGTTCATTAACTACAAAATCATTTATTTTGACACAGCTGTACTGGTGTATATTTGTATCCTTTGCTCAAAGTACTATATTAAGGGGAATATAAATTTTTCTACATCCAAAAATATAATCTATACCCACATTCTATACCCACATTCTATACCCACATTCTATACCCACATTCAATTTTTTACTTCCCCTCAGAGATTAATTATCAAAAAAGAAATATGACACAGCTTTTATAATGGTTGGATCAAAATTAGCAACTAAACGCATTTGATATATATCGTTCATTAACTACAAAATCATTTATTTTGACACAGCTGTACTGGTGTATATTTGTATCCTTTGCTCAAAGTACTATATTGAGGGGAATATAAATTTTTCTACACCCAAAAATATAAAAAAAAACTTTCGTCTTTCTGAAATTTATGCAAAGCGTTTATGATGTTGAACAAATCAATTCATGTTAATTTAATCTAAGAGGGATAGATTACAGCTAAATTTTTAATTCCTGCTTTAATGTGAGAACCGATACCTGTACGTTTGCCTTGCGCCAAGTTTAACTGCCCAGTTTAGACTCTAGCAGTTAGGTTGGTAATGCTATTTATTTGTATATTTCAATTTAACTATTTTGTGTGATGCATCACAACGTAAGCCGATGATGCGCACAGATTTAATACACTAAACGAAAACAATGTCCACACCTGAACAGTTTGCTATTATATCTTATCCCGAAAGTGCCCCTAGGAGTAATTGTTACCTAGACGTCTCTTTGGTCCTGTAAGACTTAGTTATCTATTATGATGCAATATTTTTCCTCTGAAATTTATTAAAATACATAATGCCGAAAGTGCTCCTGGAAGTAATTGTTACCTAGACGTCTCTTTGGTCCTGGAAGACTTAGTAATCTATTATGATGCAATATTTTTCCTCTGAAATTTATTAAAATACATAATGCCGAAAGTGCTCCTGGAAGTAATTGTTACCTAGACGTCTCTTTGGTCCTGGAAAACTTAGTTATCTATTATGATGCAATATTTTTCCTCTGAAATTTATTAAAATACATAATGCCGAAAGTGCTCCTGGAAGTAATTGTTACCTAGACGTCTCTTTGGTCCTGGAAGACTTAGTAATCTATTATGATGCAATATTTTTCCTCTGAAATTTATTAAAATACATAAACGTAACGTGCCCAACGGAGCACCTAGTTTATAGTGTGTTTAGTAAAATCCAGGTCAATTTTATAAATTAATAATAGCAAGAGTCGATGATGGTTGACTCTACTGTAGAATCTTTAGTAGTCATTTATATCATCCGCCGTACATCGCGGCCGTTTTCACCATTATGCCCACCTCAATTTTTATGACCCACCTGGGTAATAAGCATGACTACCTTACTCATGTTCATTGACTGCTAAATTCAGACACATTAAGTTCATAAACAACTAATTTAAGATCCTCGGTTGATGAACCACTATAGTACACCCTACCCATGTTCATGGAGTACTATTTGAGACTCTACCGCAGGTTCATGGACAGCTTTTTCAAACACCCCAGGCTCATGAGCCACTTTTTTCATTTTTCTAAAAAATTTAAGATGAATGAAAAAATGTCCTTGAACCTGGAGGGGATATGAAAAAGTGGTTCATGAACTTGCGTGGGGTATAAGGTGGTAGTTCAAAAACCTGGGATCTAGATGTGGTGATCCACAGACATGGGTGGGATAGTCATGTTTTTATGATTTACTTGGGTAGTCATAACCAAGGAGAGGTTAAGGCCGTAAACAATCACGATTTACCTTTGGGCGATAGCAAAGCGAAAGATGATAGAACTCTCGCAGTAAATTGCGAGTCTTAGTTTTGACGCAATCCATTAAAGCCATATGATATAGCAATTATACAGTATAAACGAATCGCAATATTTATACCGTTTGAATGAAGACGATTGCGATCAGGGTGATGTAATGTAGTACAATGTAATATAATATTGCGCTGGATTTATATTTTCGCTTTCGAAAATTTATATTATATTTGGCGCCGTAGCGAAATTATGTTATATTGCTTTGCAGCAACGCATATAATGACGGTGAAATCATATATATATATTATATAACTCTGTCCGCAGCGGATATAGTTACTTCTTAATATACAATTCAAGTTGCGGTGAACATAATTTTCATAGATTTAAGACGTGTTCGCACGCTCAAGCCTTTTGCTCAAATTTTGATCAAAATTTGAAAGGATCTTTTTTTGCATTTTTGCAAGTTTGAACGTGTGAACACTGCTTAAACTTTTCAAGAACGTTTCTTTAGCCAATCATGGACGAGATGTATTATATGAGCTCAAAATTTGATCTCTAATTTTAAAAATCTCGCAATTTTGCTTTATAAACCGTCAAATTTTGATCAAAATTTATGCAAAACAATTGAACGTGTGAACACTAGACAACTTTCGCTGACTTGTGCTTCGGATGTAAATTATTCACCTGTTAAGCGGCCAAAACTTCATACAATTTTTTATCCACAAATATGCTTGGTTTAATTCGGACTTTACGTTTTTATTGCTTTAGGCTTGACACCGCATTGTGCGTGTAACATCCATCATGCTGGTAATGAGATTTAACATTATCACGGCTATTTTTGCTTATAAAGCGTTGTAATTATTGATATAATTAGAAGACAATAAATTAAAATTAAAACTGTGAGCCAAGACAAGCTAAGCGACGTAATGCTATGTTTTTAAAATAGCTTAGTGCGGGGTATTAGCGGACAAAAAAGGTCTTCTGACCTTGACATAGTGTTGTAGTATACGGCTCTTCTTAGCTAAGGCTCAGACTTTTAAGCCTTAGTATATCAACGACGGTGCAACTTCAACATAGCTTACACCTTCAGCTTGACTATAACCAATCTTTATATATTTTGTAGCTTCACCGTTGTTTACATTTTACGGATTTTTCAGCAAACCATCGCTACTGATTCTTACGTTGCGGCACGTTTGCCAAATCTTACAGGAAGCCGTGCACGTTTGAGAGAAACTAAAAGATAAAATATAGGCTATTGTTTTATATTCCAAGCTGCATTGAGGTTGACAATGTTTTCAGGTTTAAGAACAGCAACAAATTGGTGTGAGCATTGCTTCAGTTGCGTGACATCAAACAGGCTTAGGTATACAGCTAGCTTTTAGCTTATGAAAAATTGCTCAAGCGTAGACGAAAGAATAAACTGATATAAGCTAACAGGGATAATTTTTGCCTATATTTAACTTACATCTTTCAGAGTACCACGGTGCTTTGGTTATTTTCAATGAAGACTCAACGGAAAAATAAACTTGGGAGCACCCAAATTTTGCCAATATAAAGTTGTGTTGTGTTTAGTTTACACCAAACTAATTGGGTTAAATAGCCGTTTAGTTTTATGTGGCTTCTATTTACGTAAAAAATGTTTTTTTTCTATTTTGATTAACCTGTACTCCAACTTTAATTCTGCATTTATATGTCGTCAAACTCACGATATATTAGGTTAAAATACATAAACTTTACACAAAATTTGACGCACTAGTATAATTGTAAGCACTAATCCAACACTCAAAAAAACTGCGAGTCAAAATTTGCTCAACCAGTCGACCCTTTTCTGATTCATAAAAAATTTTAGTCAAGTTTTCTCATCAGCCAAAAGCTAAAAATCGTTTGGCTCAACGAATAAGTCAACCCTTCGATCAACTATAAGTGACCCTCGATCCAGCCCGAGTGAGAGATAGCTGAGACTTGGGCCTAATGTGACTCTTTTACCCATTCGAAAAATGACTGGACCCATTATGTGAAATTTAACTCAGCCATTTTACGGTGTAAATTTTCAGTATAAAGATGTTCCACTTTTTAAACAAAACTGCAGTTTTTGATTGTTACAAATCAAACAATGTTTTTATATGTCAGATTGGCTTGAATCGTGATTTGTATAAGTTGTATTTGACAGTGAATGTTCAAGAGATCAAAACTGCAATTTATGTTTATCTCAGTTTTACCAATGTCAACGTTAGGGATACAAATGCATGTAAGTATGTAATTCAAGTTTACTCAAAAGCCATCAAGCAAATAATAACTAATTGACGGTCTCTGCATTTATTGCATAATGTATGTTATGCCTAACAGCTAAAAATTTAATTTATGTGAATTAACCATAGAATTAAACTACATTAAAATATCAAGGATATGCTCTAACAAAATCATCCTCTGTTGCTTTGAGCCTGTTTTCCTTACATCATTTATATTCTACGGCCGGATTCTATCCAATTCCGGTTCGTGACAAAAAGTCACAGCCTCCCCTGGCCCTTCATAAATAAAATAAATAGCTAAGCTTTGCTAGTATGTTTGTATGAGCTATGCCTCGGGGTTTGATAACACATACGGACTACTGAAATAATATTTATTACATTTAATTTAGCTCATTGTGTTACAAAAAATATTTAGCTCTATGCCCAAAAAAAGGCAAGATTAGTAGTAATTAAAGCAAGGCACATAAATGCAGATAATAAATAAGTAAATGTCGCTATTTTCAAAATTTTTGTTTTAGCGCCTTTTACAAGCTAACCGAGTAGTTATGTAAAACACGTTCTTTTATACGTGAAAATTATGCTGTTGTAACTGGAAGGATGTCCTGCGAATATATGATCATATGTATCACCAATTTCAATTTTTTTGCGATTTTCTATTGTCGTCATATACTTTAGCCTTTTAGAGCCGATTCTGGCCTTTATCACAATTTATCAGCCTCGCTTTACTGTTAGCTAATATATTGGTAGAGCCTGGTTCGGCCCAAAAAATGTCACCTTGTTTATCGCGGCCAGCCGAGCTTGGCTTTAGAGCCGCGGCAGACTGCGAGAAAAGCCGGCCCTGCCGCACGCATCTTAAGGTACGTGATGCATTAGGTTTCTTGAAGCTCCTTAAGAATACGAGCAGCTGTCCCGACATATATAGCTCAGTCGCTAACTGCACATGTGTTGCAATCCAACAACTTTCCGTGTTTGATTCTTTGAGGCGACGTATAATGTTTACCTATGGTTTTATAGCACCTTAAGAATACGAGCAGCTGTCCCGAAATATATAATAGCTCATTTGCTAACTAAGCATTTGTTGGAATCCAGTGACGTCGTTTTATGTTTGATTCCTTAAGGCGATGTATAATCCTTACCTAGAATTTTAAAGCACCTTAACAATTCGAGCAGCTGTCGCAACATATATAATAGCCATTTGCTAACTGCACATGTGTTGCAATCTAACAAACTTCCGTGTAAACAATGCAACAATGCAATGCAATGCAACAAACTTCAGGACGTGAAGTGTTAAAATCTAAACTCCGTTTCGCATTATTTTTAGCTGTAAATTTCATATTTTCATCTTATATATGCGGGGTTTGTAGAAATACTGAACGAAAGCTGCCTAGGGAAGTCAAAATTGTGTGTTTTCTGAATTTTATAGTCGGAAAATACTTTTTGTATATGAAGGTTAGGCTAAATATATAATTTTAAAAATTTTGTCTTCCAAAACTTACAGTATTCTGATCGTTTTCCATATCGAAATGGCAATCGTCGAGCTCGTTTGTCGAAATCTGCAAAAAGTATATGAAATTTCTTTGAAATTAAAAAAATAAACTGGTAATGGTCAGGCTCGTTTGTAGATGCAAAAAGTACACGAAATTTGTACGAAACTAACTAAAAATGAAATGGTAATCGTCCAGTTTATTTGTCGAAATCTTAAAAAACTACACGAAATTTGCACGAAATTAATTAAAAAATGAGCTGGTAATGGTCGGGCTCGTTTGTCAAAATCTGCAAAAGTATACAAACTTTGTACGAAATTAATCAAAAAATGAAATGGTAATCGTCGAGGTTATTTGTTCATATCTGAAAAATTGTACAAAATATTATTTTAAAAATTAACTGGCAATTGTCTTGCTCGTTTGTCGAAATCTGCAACAAGTACACGAAATTTGTACGAAATAAATTAGAAAAATGAAATGTTTATCGTTGACCTTGTTTGACCAAATCTGAAATAAGTACATAAACATTTCTACAAAATTAATAAAAAATGAAATACTAACAGTCGAGCTCGTTCGTCCAAATCTGAAAAGCGAAATTTTTTTTCAATTAATTAAGAAAAACTAGAAGGAAAACCAATTTCACTCGGCTGTAAAAGGTTCAAAATGTTTTCGAGCCTTAGCGCAGTTACTTCTGCTAATACAGAGATGTTAGAGAATTTTGTTATTTGAAATGAGTTTGAGATGTATGTAAAATTTGCCAATACTAGCGACAAATCTTTAATTGTAAAACCAGACTGCCAGCTACGAAGTTGCCCTAAATTTTTAAATTAAATTTAATCGCTCTGACCGAAAACATTTGCTATTTAAACCATACATATATCGTGAACGAACACATCTATACCATAACAAATCGTTAACATTTAGCCAGATATCTATTTAATATCGAAATTATTTTTTGGAATATAAAACTCGTTTAATCCATAACCCAATGTTCCCCAATATTCAGAACCCATAATAATATCACTTTGTATCGATTTTATCTCAAAACCAGTTACGAATATATATATATAATTTACCCAAGGTATAAAATTCATTAGAAATATACTATTGTAGCAAATATTATGCTCAGACAAATTAACTGCCCTAAGCTATGTATTAGCGGTCAGTAATTGAGTAAACTTTTTAATAAATAAGACTGGCCACTATGAGATGATAGCAATGTTAGCTTATTTTGGTGGATAAGTTATAAACGATATATTTCTTTTCAGTTGCACATTCAATTTTTTTACCAATTCGCATGATATTTTTTGCAAAAGTAACTAATTGTGCTAATGCAAGTGTAACTAATTGATTTAAAAAATTTCAATTCAGCGAGAATTCATTTAGAATTTAAATTAGCATAATTACAATTTGTACTCAAATAAAACACTAAGTACCCTTTTATTAATGCGGCGTTCACGTTATAATGTCGCCAACGTTTGGAACCTATGTACACCACACAGTGTCCACATAGTACCCTTTAATTAATATAATATATTATGCTCACCTTCAATATCCATAATTGCATCGTCAGCATCGCGTTTTCCATATCGAAACGGAAGTCTTTTTGCCTCACTTCTACCGCTGTTAAGCAACGTTGTCAACGCAAATAGAACAATCAGTGCCATAATTAGCTGTTGTGATCGATACATTTTCGTTTTTTCCGACGGAAAATATACAGAATTTTGAGATTCAGTGTTTTAATATGATTTTACTGCTGCGATGTGGTTTAAGATTTTAAAAATCTATAAAATTGTATAAATGAATTTTAGTAAATTATGTATATAATATATATACAGTAACTAAATGTACATAGTTATAATTTAAATTTATGGATTAGTTACTGTATATACTTATACGTATATAGTTTACTAGATGCTTCGCTGGGACAGCAGGGTTTTAAAACATAGGTGGATTATAATGGTAAACCAGGTCAAACCATAAGTAATATTTAGTTTAAGAGCAACGAGTATAGAGTACACGTTCAACAATTGGAAAGTATTATTCATTGCTGTACCCTAATCCAAATGAATTTTCATTACGAAGATGTAGAATACAACAGCAGCAGTTAGTCCTGATTTGGGTAGATTTGTGCTGTTTCCTTAGTGTGATATTGAAATTATGGACATTGATAAAGCCATCAGTTTACGCACGCCATATATATTAAGCAGCAACTAAGAAGGAAAGTATGATTATATGTTCAATGTGATCACATGAACGAAGTACGTTGGCGAAAAAAGAAATTGGCAACTGCTAATGCGACGTTTACGTTATATAACGCCCGCCATGTGGAAGATTTGTCCACGTGTGGTCATGACCACACCATGGTGCATGGTATTCGGACGGGCATACAGTGCAGCACAAGTCATGGCGTCGCTGACACCATGTATATTACACTATGGTGTCTACGACACCCTATGTTTGAATACTTATTTTCAAAAAGGCGGAAAAACTAGCTAAGTTAAATTTCAAATGATTTACGCTAACTGATTGTAACCCATAAACCATTCCGTTGAAATCTTTGCATAGGAAGTGCCCGGATAGAAGTTAAACCGTATAAACACCATACAACGGAAAAAAACGTAAAGACATCTTCCCAAAAGACCTTCATCGAAGTTAGCTAGAAGTTAATGGTGTTCATGACACCATGTATAAATGCTGATGGTGTCTGAAACACTATATAGAATTGCTTAGAATACAGTGTGGGTGTTCTGTACACTATATCGTTAACGGTGTTAGGCAGGCTGTACGTGGACAAAACTTCCACATGGCGGGCAACTTATAACGTAAACGCCGCATAAAACTGTAATAAATGAAACCGCTACGTTTGTGAAACCAAATTGGTACCATATGTTGCCCACTTGTTGTCCAAGGAATCTGGTTACTATCGTGATATTAATGTAGCGTTCACGTTATAATGTCCCCAACGTTTGGAACCTATGTACACCACACAGTTTCAGGCACACTGTTGACAACACAGTGTCTCAGACACCCCATGTTTTTTAATAAATCTTTTCAAAAGTAGCTAGTTACGCGTATTACAACTTCTTGACTGTGTCACGCACACCGTGTCTTCTGGCAGTTTTATTGACAGTGTTCGGAATTATTTGAGCAATGTTCATATGGGCTAGATACAAATATCGTAAATTTAGTAAAAAAACTACACATGACAGTTGACTAATAATAGCATTAGCTACAGCCGGTGTCCGTTATAGCTAACTCACGCCAAATTGGTAGCTAAGGATGTGTACGACACTGTCAAGAAAAAATGTAGTGGCTAGGGTGTGTGGTACACCCTCGGCAATTGATTTACAGTATGGATGTCACACGGACTGTCTATACGGTAGGGTCGCGACTACAGGGGGCAAAAGTTCCAAACAGCGGGGACATTATAACGTGAACGCCCCATAAGCCAGTAGTTGTATTCAATGCGATGTAATTGACTATGAAAATTTGAACCATATCGACTTTCTTGTTATCACATTATAGACCATAAAACAAATTTTGCCTCAAACGCGAGCGGAGTTTCTTTATGCACTGCTAGTTAAATAAGAGACACCGGGGATAAGTATATATGTCTATGGGGATATACTGAACCTTAAACCAGATTTTGACGCTTTTGATATACCTTGTCCCCGGTATTCATTGAAATATTAGTTGTTGTCCAGTGGACATAACAGTCGTACATTACAAACTAACAACCAATTACGTGCATTAATATTAGCCCTTGCATGCTCGAATTGATTTGTGTATCACGCAATGTCGCCAAACTCTAGCCGGCGCCAGCTCTCATAGCCGAGACGTACGGGTGAAAATTGCTCGTACGCAAAATAACGAAATAATGAAAAAACGTACTTAAAACAGCTGAGCTCTTTCTGGAAGCTGTTGCTCGGTAGCCTAAGGAACCTAACAATGCGAGCGAAAAACAACGCACGGTCAAACATACAGCATGCGACTAATTCAGTAAACCCAAATACTCACAATAGTTCATTTGGACCTAGTGAGCATGAAACGATAATTGGCTGTAATTTTCTACTTGGGATACCCAACGGTTATCAACATATATCAATGGTCCGAAGGCAAATAATTTACTTTATGGCATAAAACAAGCCACAGCACTTAGCAAAACGGCTGCAGCAGTAGAGTCTCGGAAGCAGTATAGTCGCCCGACCGAAAAAAATCATCTGAAATTTGTCCGAAAAAAATCACCCCACTAGTCGCTCTATCGCACACGACAGCCGACTCAAGCCGCCTCTATAAATAGCAAGAATTCTATCAGACACTGCGTAAAACTAAGATCATTGAGCTGTTTGCCCAGGATTTACATCAGCCCAAAACAAGCCACCTAAATTATGACGAAAAAAATTCAGTACACCTTTTGCGAAATTCATCTCTACAAATTACAAATACGCCCTGAGGTTAAATGTCATGTTTTTACTTTAATGAAATCGAAACGCAACATCACAAAAATGAAACTTAGATTTTTTATAATTGCTGTTCGTAGTTACGACCTGATTTTTTTCAACACTTCGGATAAATTATGGTCCGAA
>JASANE010010762.1:0-24071 GCA_030248225.1 Trileptium ribeirensis
AAAATGACTACCGGTGCATTCAGAGATTTGTATGCACGGCTTTAACTATATAAGCTATGTTACAAGACTATAACACCACCGTCTTGAGATATATAAAGAGATATGGTCATTATGTTCTGACCATATGCACCATTGATCGCTGTGACTTAGCGACAGAGTTGAAATAGCAATACAGCGATCCAGTTCAGTCGATAGGCTGCATTATTCAACATATCTATCTGTTTCTAACTACGCTTTAATCAATTCTAAATTAGCTAATCATTTATCAAATTGTTACGGTCGGCAACAGAAGTATTAGAGCAGGCACCCGGGACCGATTTACAGCCTGGGTGAGGGGGCTAATAATTAGTGACATTCATTGCCCCGAGCCATACACAAATTATATATCGGTCAAGTTTATAATAAAGCGGCATGATAACTTTATATTTAAAGTATAATCAATAGTTGGTGATAGTCGACTCTGTTGAAGGGTGAGTCTTCATCTGTCCCTTGTTAACGTTCGCAATACATCACAGTCGCTTTCGCCCTTACTCCATCAGACTTATGACCCACTTGGTGGGGCATAAACATGTTCCCACCCCCTCCCGGGTCCTTGGATCACTAGGTTTTACCCACACCAAGTTCTTGAATCACCAAATTACTACCCCCACCATGTTCTTTAACTACAAATTCTATACCCCACCAGATTCTTGGATCGCTAATCCATTCCGTGCAAGGTTCTTGAACCACTAAATTCATACCCCATCATGTTCTTGAGCAATCAATAAATTTTTTCAAAAATGTCTGATCCCCCAACCTGGGGCTGAACTTAATGATCCAGAACTTGCTGGGGTATCGATGAATGGTACGGAAACCTGGTGGATTATAGGTTTGGTGGTTCAAGATCCTGATGGGGGTATAAGTTTATTAATTCAAGAGCCTGGTTTAGCTTTGTATTAACGATCCAAGAACGTGTTGCGGGTGTACAATTCGTGGTCCAAGAACCTGGTGCGAGCATACAATTGGTGGTCCAGGAACATGATGGTGGTATAAAATTGGCGGTCCCAAAACCTGGTGGGGTAAATGCCAGTGGTACAAGAACGGGGTCACGTTTATGACCAATCAAGTGGGTCATAATCCTGGTGACGGTTAGGGCGAAAACGACCGCGACATATCGCGGACGTTACATGGCAAAGCTGAAGGGCACACTTTCAGCAGAATCGACCATTATAAACTCTTGGTATAATTTACGGGGAATAAGACCGGTTTTGAAATATTTCTAAATAAATCATATACAAATAATACGAAAAACTCTAGAAATGTGAGATAATTTTTCTAAAATATGATTGTAGTTAAATTACGCGTCCCTTGCGGTTCGATTGACGTCAACTGAAGTCTTGCTGATATCGCTTTATATTGTCGTCACGCTTTACACATTCCGATCGCCACAATTATTTACTGATAGCGTATTGTCGACGGTTATATTTTTGCAAAAATAAATGACAGTTATATTTTAGAGACAATCATGTATGGTTAGCGGAAATTTATATAATATATAATGGGACATTGACGTCATCCCAGAAGCAGCCTCGGTAGCTATAATTTTATTCTTAAACCCGAGATATATACTCGCCAGCAGCTATTTTTATTTGAATAGTATAAATACCTTTAGGTTTAACCCAGGTTACACCTAATAAAACCGATGGGCTTAGCTGTTATTTTTGTGTATAGCGCATAGCTTTTACACAATGTCAAGACCTTTCGCAGCATCATTTTGATGTTTTCAGGAACGGAACATAAGATAACATGATAGCTTCGGGGCCAAGGAGGTGGGTACGGACGAAATCGTCTACTTCATGCGCGACGCATTTACAAGGTAATAGCGAGAGAACTGTAGTACTCTTGTCAACAAACCACAATGAACTCTTCATAATACCAAGCTTTTAGTCTGTCAGTCCTGTTCTATAGTTATAATATATAGCAGAACAACTTACTGAACAACAGAAATACATTCACACATGGCTGGGAAACCATCCTAGAGCACCCATGAGCAACTCCAATTAGTAGTTTCCATTTCAGGCAACTCCAATTAGTAGTTTCCATTTCAGGCAACTCCAATTAGTAGTTTCCATTTCAGGCAACTCCAATTAGTAGTTTCCATTTCAGGCAACTCCAATTAGTAGTTTCCATTTCAGGCAACTCCAATTAGTAGTTTCCATTTCAGAATGAATAATTATCAATGTGGGGACTTAACGAATGAACTCCATTCACTATCCGAGGCATGAAGTTTTATAACGACCTGTGCTTTTAAAATATTAATAATAAAATGCGAAATAGGTTAAGACATAATGTAAGCAAATTTTTCACAAAAAATTGTGTTAGTTATTGATTAACGTTTGGTTTGTAACCTACTGCAGTTTGGTTCGAAATTTAATATCTGACATCGTTTTCTATTTGTATTTCACAGGTTTACCATAATATAAGAGTACCTTGCAAGCCAAAATGTTAGACATCCAATGATCTTCGAGAAGAATCTTGTAAGTTTGATTAAAATTTAGTTTGCGGTCAGAAAATCGTACTGATTCCCGTGCCACCCCCCACTGAGTTTTTCGACTTTGAACTGTTGTATGTAGCGCGCACAAAGCAGATACCATTACGACATTGTTTTATATCAGGTCAGGGTTGTTCTAACATCTTGAAGTTGATTTCTTAGACAATTGCTGTCTGCGGCAAAAAATTACTTCAATATTCTACACAGAAAATATCCGGTAAATTGACTCATTCTTAAAAGCCGAAATAATGGATCTAAATTCTGGCTCATTCTGAGCCCCATACTCTGGCTCAATTACTTTGTTTCATTGTTTGAGCAGAAATAATTGACTAAATATTAGGTTCAGTCCGAGCGAATACTTTGGTTCAAAAAACGAGGCTTTAAGACTAGCCAAAATGTTAAGCCAACTTTGTGATTCAACTTTTCTGTTCGATTTATCGAACTGTGGTCAGTTGGCAACTATTGACGACGTTTGCTGTGTGTATATATGGTAAACGCTATGTTTGCGCAGACATTGTGGTGCACTAGCTTTGCAAGGTTCTTTAGGGAACCAAGCAACAGATGCGAAATGTTTTAGTGCGCACGAGTCTCGCAGCCAGAGCACACAATCCCTCGAGCTGAAATGGTTCAGCTTTTATTTTTAAAACCAGCTAGTGCCAAATTTAGAGCGTCTGTGAACGTTATAATTCTCTATTGAGAACAATTTTGCTGCGAAAATGTCAGAAAAAACAGGTTGGCGCTCTCCGGCTCGCAACAACCTAATCCACCGTTTTTGCAGGCCGAAGACCGACCTCCTAAACAACTCGGCTACCACACCTGAGACCTCGGACCAAGAGCATGTATATTGTTAGTCCTATGTACACCTTTTCATTTGTGTGTTCCAAAAGCAATGGCGGGAATTCACATTTGTACCTTCGCTGTTCACATCTCTTGGCTATTTAAATACTTGCTTTGGAGGCACTACGTGGTCCAGGCACGCGCGCCAGTAATCTCAGCTGGCACCTCTTGCGCTGCTACACGGGTCTGGCGACTCTCTAAGCAGCATGCACAGATAAAATGTCATCGAAGCAAGATGAAATCTGCCTGCTCGCCGCGACAATGTTTAATAATTTTCATGTTTTTCTCAGGCACATAAATTAATCCAAATTTAAAGCTGGTTTGTTTGTAAAGCTGGTTTGTTTGTTTGTGAGAACTACTTTTCTGCGAATTGCAAATCGCCAAAAGTCTGTTCTTAAACAAGACTAATCTTCCTTTGCGAAACCGCTCAGCTCTGTCCACAAGAAAGACGAAGCCTGACGCGGGCCGCTTAAATCTACTACTCTGACAAATTCCCTCCACAATATTTATAGCGTTAACAATAAAATTTTACTACTAAAATTATATTTACATGGAAGAAAATATAAAGCAACGTCTACCCATTGATGTAGCGAACACAATGCACTGTATCTTTTAACATGCTATAATTATGTGTAATAATACTACGCAGCTGCATGGCGCAACTTCCTAACGCATGCCTATACGACCCCGGCTATCATAAGCTCAAGGGTGCACCATGAATTTCCCAGATTCGGCAACTTTTCTTGGTCAGACCCAAGAAGCTATGGGACTTAGCAAATCGCAGGCGCGCTTCACGAGGTATGTTCGGACCCCGCCCAATTGGTTGCATGGTATGATTACTGAGGTTCCCAGGGAGGTAAGAACCGACACCTGCTTACAGGTCATAATGCCCAACCAATATTCTCTATCCTGACCTCATAAGGAAGTTGTTGAATTCAATATTGTTACAGAACACATTTATGCATGTGTTCCAACTTTTATGCATGTGTTCCAACTTTTATACAAACTTTGACTCGATCTCAATCGGTTATGATTTTAGCCCCTCTAATAGGTGTAGCCTTTGTGGTACCACAGGGTTCCGACAGTCCCTGGAAGTTTAACGTCGGATGCTCCAATCGATACCTTATAAGCCGTGATTGTTTGTATGACGAAGTGGAATGTGATTTTTCCTAGTAAACCTTGATCGGCGTTAGAGTAGGATGTTTTCATGCGCGACTACCCTAATTTATGTACGTGATTCCTCTCGCGATTCCTCTATGATTCCATTGGATTAACAGAAGTAGTAAACCGTACGCGATACTGCTTAGGATCTTTTATCCGCAGGCCATAGCGCGTAGCGGTGAGTGATCCGTACGGACATATCAGAGGAAACATATGACGCTGACAGAATGATTAAACTTTCTCAATCTTTTATTTTCACAATATTTACAAAATCAGGGGACACGGGCATCAATGGCAGGAAAACGTGCGAGTAAAACTATAAAACACAACCGTGACAACCTATACAACAATGCAGGCGCGGTCGAAAACCACGTCGAAAACCCGGTCGAGATATGACCCGGTAATGGTGAGGAACGATGGTGAACCAGGCTAGAATAGTACCAACCGCTGCAGTCTCCGCAGTCCCCAATTTTAGCGATGCTTAGATAAGTTATGGGTCACCAAACGTGCTCTGGTATGCTTCAGCATTCGCTCCATAGAGCGCGTGACGCTACCATTATTCGAAGGGAGGTTGGTTTAAGTTTCAGAGAGATGGTGTGGCCTACTCACGATTTTGAGGACTACTCAAGTACTGGGGCGTAACGGCGAACCAATCCAAACGGGGGACAATGTTGTTAACAAGCTAAACCATGAAATCGAGACACGAAAGAAAATGTATGCAATCAGTTGTATGTCTATATGATACATTACCTGGTACTACATACAAGAACACAACATGTTGCCAATGACATAATACCAAGCAGGTATGGCCCTCAACACCGATAGAAACTTTCATGGCTAGGAAGTCAGCAAATGTTCGGCCTATTCTTCCTGTACGCGCAAACCTTAGTTCTAGAAACGACTGGAAACAATTCTCATGCGTGACAGATCATGTATGATTTATAATTTATTATTAATTTTTTTCAGTAGGGACGCGACAAAATGGTATTTGGGCCAGGATGGATCACTCCAACTTTTATACTACTTTGTACATAAGAACGTTCATATAATTATCACTTGGTCAAGTTATGTAACATCGACTCCGCCACGAGTCCTATTTTGCGTTAGCATAAGTGCCTTTGCAGGGATCGAAGCGATATTGAACTGTTATTCCATAATTAAGCTCATCGCCCCACAGCGGCATAATCGTGAAACCGGCTAATTTTGCTAGCTCGTCTAATCACTAATCTCAATAATATCGCTTTTCCATCCCTGTAATCGAGAAGTTTTTGGTTCCCGCAATTATATGTTGCTCCTTGCATTAGATACGCGGTTTGCTCGTGACCAACAATTTGCTGTTTTGTTAGGCTTACCTCGTGCTGTCATGGACGATGCCTTCAAGTCGGTTGCTCTATGACAATGAGGAGCTTTTATACTAGATGCTAATAGCATTTGAACCCTAGGTTCACGCCACGCATACGTTACTGCGATGTCATTATTCGAAATTTAAGAGCATAATTTAAATCGCCTAATTATGCTAAGTTCTCTCGTTCTAACCAACAAATATGCTCCCGTTATGTAACCAATTTCTTTAGCTTTTGCAACTCTTCTATGATCAAACTCTCTACCCAACTTTGGGTGCACATCCTGGACTCACGCGTGGGGCACGAGAGGTACCCAAACTCAGCTCAAACTTGCACAAATTTTCGCTTTCTTTCGTAAATTTCCGCTAATTCCCGAACAACTTTACCTCTCCGACTCATTCTCGGTCAAGCCCATATTCCGTGCTCTCAATATCGGTACGACCCTATTCTGACCCCTTACTTCGTGCTGCGATTTTCACCCTAAATTCTAAATTCCTTTCTCTAGATTTGTATTTCCCCCCCCCATCTTTTACCTTTTCTGCCATTGTTGTGTGTTGTCTTATTGTAGCGTGCCGCTCTGTTGTGCGCTGCGGTTCCATTGCGATGCGTATTGCGCCAACGCTTGTAATTTTAATACTTCACGACCGTTGGTCCTACCTAAGAGAGGGTAAGCGCATCAGTCGTCGTGGCGATGACTGAATATATATATGTGCAACGGGTGAGAGACACAAACTCTGATCTAAATGAAACTGCGAAACCGAATAAGCTGAATCTGCGAATACCAAACGAAATGTTAATCAAACAAAAATGACCTAAAATCAGTTACCAAGTCGCAATGAAAAATTGAGGGGTTTTGCTCCTGCCCGATCTCAGGCCAAACTTTTCTCAAAATTACAAACGTTGGGGGCGCGTAGGAGCGCGTGCTGTACGATGTATTTTGTCACTCAACCGGGTGTCCGGATGTTTAGGCTAAAATTTTGACAACAATTAACCCGCAGTAATATCTAGTGTTCCGAAAAGAAACGAAATTTTTATACTTAAGCGCCGGTCCATGCGCCGACATTTACTAGAACTTAGGTAAACGTAATGTTGAATAGCTCGTACATGCGGCTGAAAATGGCGGCAAATCGAAGCTTAGCTGGTCTGCAGTGCAACAAAGATGCGATCACTTTCTCCACGCTAGAGCGTGGCTCTAGCTTGTACCTATTTGCCATCAAGGTCCACCCCGAAGGCAAATTTAAATCTGAAGCGCTTAGTAAATTTGCTTCGATTATCCTGTAAAATTAGGATGCAGGTCTCCTAATAATTGCGGATCTAAATTACCTTACGACATTTCGGACAGCACGCTTAATAGCTTTACACTCAAATTATCCTAGGAAATTTAGATGTAGAACCTTTAATAGTTTTAGCCTAATTTATCCTAGATAATTTATGTGCAAATCGTTTATTAGTGTGGGCCTAATTTATCTTAGATATTTGGATGCACAGTCGACAAAAGGCCGAAACAAACGCAGACCACCTTGCCGGTTCATATCACAGTCCTAGTTCACGAGCTGTTTGTATACGCACATTTCCAGCTATGAAACTGTCTTTTATAAGCTAGCGCGTCACACAAAGGGTCTCATGTAACTGTTTTATTATCATTTTATACATTTGAAAGGCGCTGCCACACTCTCGGTGACCTCAAATTGTTCAGGTTTTATTACAAGTGTTCCTTTATTCCCGCTTCAGAGACGGAGCTTGTACCCTATCTAATAAACCTACGGTCGTATGGAAAAACATGGGGATTGCCAGGTTATTCCTGCCAATCACCAATCTTTTCCTATTTGTATAACTTTGGGCATGTCCTCATATCCAAACGAAGATGCAGGCGTGGGTTTTTATTTTTTACGCCGCCGAAGCAACGAAAGACCACTTTAATTTTCAGAGCCAACGACCTGAAGCTCACCGATGAGTCAGATCAGCTAGCCCCGTATACCAAAAAATAGTATCAATGAGAAGTGATTGTTTTGATTTTGTTTGCTAATTTACCAAGAAGCTATCTAATCATGTAGGCGTACCATCGGTGCACCTGGATCCTGCGATATTCGCACCACATCCTACGCGCATCGTTCCCTTAGTTGCACAATTTTCATTTCTCTGCACAATACTGCATAATTCCCATGCTGTATGAACCTACATTTTATGATCCTGAACAAGGAGCACATGAAGATTTTGTCGATCTGTCAGCACCGTTGGCCAGTAAATTTTGTAAAATCTCTCATGTTTAATCTCAAAGCCTAAACTATACCACTGAGGCCCATCGGAATCACATGTATATAACGAATTCGTTAGGCCTTATATAATAAAATCACACTTGAGTATACTAACATATCGTGTGTAAATTATGATACGAGAAAGAAGAAAGAGAAAAAACACAAGGATGAAGCAGCAAAACCAACACAAAGCACGAACAAAAATAACGAGCAAAACGTTATCCTTTAATGTCAAGTAGTTCTGTTCTTAAAATTTTCTCAACGGCATCGACCCTGACTAGGGCCAACCTTGTGTTCAAAAGCCGGGCCTTATCCCGAAATAACTTAGATCAAGCTACCGACGACAAATTTTATCGCCCCTCTCAAGGACATAGGTGGGCCCATAAGATGCCCGCATCTTCCGTCCTATGTTTAATTTCGTTCGGCCCCAATCGCAGCATGAGCGCCCAACGTTCTACGAAGCTACGAATTTTAAAGCAGTCCTACCAGCAGCAAACCCTAAAAAAATTCTTATTTTAACCAATCCGGCTCGTTTGCAAGACTGTAACAGTGGCCATCTCAGGCAAAAATTTTCCAGCCCTATCTGGACTCGGTGAGAACGCAAAAAGGTGGATCTAATGTATCCAAGTAGATCTTAAAATTTGAATCGAGAACCCAATCGAAAAATTCCGCAATTTACAATTACTGTAAACCCGCTGCGGTAAGACCCAAGGAAATCTGCACCTGCAGATTTGTGTCGACGTTTAAATTTTGAGCTATTTTTTCCTTTGTCCCCGAAATAAAACATTATCGGGGGCAGAGGGTAAATCATTATAAGTTGGAACATGGTACGAAAATATTATTATTATTCGTAGGTGCAATACGAAATCTTACTATAGACACGCAGGCGATTTATCTTGAATCAGTCTAAACGCTTTAATGTGAATAATGTCTTAACAAAAGCTGAATCTCACACAGTCTGGAACGTGCAAAGTTGACCCGTTCATTTCTAGACCATCCATACCATCTGTCTCCAGACAACTTAATCTTTTTTATCCACAGATGTCGAAGTACAAGCAATACTCATTTTCCCATATTCATGCAAACAATATTGGCGAAAACACCTGGACAAATTTCATTCTTCCATGAATTGAAAGCCGCCGTCGTCTAAAGTTTAACCACACTTTATCAATCTGCTCGTATGATCATTTAGTACGTCGATTACTGACTATAATCGCTCACTGTAATCCTTAGACCTCCTATATTAACTATCTAACCATATGCAAACATTGCATATGCGTATGTTTGTCTGAGAAATTGTATTTATTTTTTCATGACACCACGTTGGATTTCAGGACATCCTGGGGTAAACGAGCCACAGAATGCGACCCGCACCAGGACCGTGGACGGGGAAACCCCCTTGGGAACCGCCAGCCGGTAGGTCACCATCGCCCGTACCTACTGGGACGACGGCCAGGCTCCAAACCTGCTCCCCTGTGCCACTATGTCCGCAAATATACCTGTATTTCAATAGTAAAACTAATAAGTTTTAACTAAAATATGTATTTATATGAATGTATAAATTTTATGTTGGTGTTTCTGTGTGATCCTAGCTGTTGTTATTTTTATTGTTATTAAAACGTTAATTAAAAGAAAGTCGAAGGGGAGAGAGGGTGAAAAAGAGAGAGTAGAGTAGAGAAAAGGAAATACGAAGAAATACCGAAAGGTCGCAGACAGAGAAAAGAAGAGACATCACGAAAAATAAAACGAGAAAACAGCGTGAAGGGGTGGACGCAAAATTGGGACCTGGCCCACTCACGCCCAAATATATGTATTAGTGTAGGGAGATTTAGCGGGTGCTCCTGTGCTAACGGCTGAGCGGATCGATGCTCCCATGGAATCTTTAGCACCAACATCATGAGGCGGTTCGAATGAGGTGCCACGGGCAAAAACTATAAATGTGCTAAAATGACGAAAACAAACAGCGATGTAATGACGGTGGGGCGCTATTATCGATTATACCGGGTTAACAGGTGGTCGAACGGACACCCGCCGGCATATTTGAAGACGTCTCGACGAGGGGAACACAGGAAAGTGTAATTTTCTCACTTTAGAGTTTAAAAAAATATCTGATATTTTATGCCCACTGTCGGTTACAGCTTGATTTGGCAGGTATTTGACGGTTTTAAGCTGATCAACGGAAGCCTGCCCTAAATCATTGTGTTCACCAAGTGTAGGAAAGCAAAATAAGGAGTCGCATGTGGGTATTTACGATAAGGTTAACATTGCAAAGAATTTGGAAAGTACGAAAAACTGTATATCGGTTTCTGTAATACATAGTGTAAAACGAACGCAACACTGAGCGGTTACTTTTGGAGCGGATTAACGGTTGGACGAATCGCGACCCGATTGGGCTCTTTATATTTTTTAGTGGGTGGGCTACGTGATTACATACAAAACTCTTACCTATTAAACTCCTGTGAGAGGGATAAGGTGTTGCAAATTCGGTGAAAAAGTGATTTTAGATGTCAGCGAAGTGAAAATGAAACTTTTGTTGCTATGCCAAAGGGAACGAACCAGCACAACGAAATTTGATGGTATCCTTTAGTTGTCTGGTGGTATGCCATAGCTCGCAAGGTATGTAGTTTCGGCGAAAGATGATTCGTCCAAGAAACTGAAGCATCACAAAAATGATGGTGCGGCGAGTACAATCGGTATTATTGATCGAACGCATTCCTTATATTGCGAGATCCCTCGGGAAGGATGGAGATATTAGAGTACTCATTCGGAAAGATCGAACAGGAGATGATAATATGTTAAACTTGAACAATTAACAGATGTATCTGCAATAAATAAGCCAATTTTAAAATGCTACGAAAAACCAAACTTAGGGCGCAAGCAATGGCTGTTTGTGGTAGATAACACAATTACGCCTCACATTGAGGATTAAATTATAGGGCAATTTAGGTAGTTCTGGTGTCATCACAAAGATCGCCGAATTCGGTAGCGGAAAGTACTCGGAGTAATCTCTCCACATATCAACCGTTCGACGTATGTGGCTGTTGAACCCGTCGTCCGCCGGAAATTACTATTTCTGCAAATAGGCGGTTTTCAGTTTCTAGCTCTACCATTATTTATATGTCGATTGGTCTAACCATTACGACACGGATTGCGTGGCATGGAATTGGTGTAAGTAATGTTAATACTTTTGATTTTGATTACTCCCCACACGACTGCTGAACTTCGCTGTTCACTTCACAGTGGACAACCTATAGTCTCCTAGGGTTTTTTGTTTTAGCCCCCAGCCCGAATTTGGTCAATTTTGAAGATACAGAGCCGATTTTGGTATCAATCGATTCAGGTCGATGAGACGGTTCAGAAAATACTCATTCTACCCACATCATTGAAATTTTTTTCGATTTTTTGAGGGCCCAATGGTTCCCTTTGGGAACCCAAAAATTTTTTTCTTCGGAATATGGTCATGCTGGTACCGATCGACTCGGTTTGATTAGAGAAATCTACTGGTGTGTATTTTATTGACATCTGCGCCACCGTTAGAGAGTTATGAGGAGCCCAATTAACCCCGATGCGTTACGTTATAACGTTACAACAGAGAACGGCTTAGAGCGGGGGTTCGGGGAGCGGCAGCCCCCGACTTAGGCTTAGTATATGTCTCATATAACGACCTTAACTTAGGCTAAGAATAATACTTAGGCTTAGTATATCAAGAACGGCATAACCTGCATTTTATTTCCGCCCTTTAAGGTTACTTGGGCCCTCATAGCTTTCTAACAGTGCCGTAGATTTCAAAAAAGTACACACAAGTAGATTTCTCTCATCAAACCGAGTCGAACGGGACTCAATATGACCTTACACCAAAGAAAAAAATTTTGGGTTCCCTAGGGGGACCATTGGGACCTAAAAAATCGAAAAAAATTCAAGGACGTGCGTTAAATGAGTATTTTCTGAACCGCCTAGTTGTGCTGAATCGATTGATACCAAAATCAGCTCTGTATGTTCAAAATTGACCAAATTCGTGGTGGGTGGGTGCTAAAAGAAAAGTCCCGTCTCCTATTCCCGGACAATAATAATTTTGAATTGCCGACATACACACGATTCTGTTACCCGGTTGAGTTCTGAGCAGCAGTCCCCACAAATTCTTAAAAATATTTAATTCTACCGTCATACTTCTATCACCTTCGCCTATTCTCAATTCCTTCGAATTATGGTCTTACAGAAAATTCCCAAGCGTTATACAACAGCATACCATATAAAATAACCGAAAGCGAGACGCATGCAACGGCGCACAAAACATAACATAACATAAATAAATATATATACGTACATAACGGCATTCACTAGACAACGATTAATAGTATTCAGGAAATTAATAACATCTACGACTTTTCCCCTTCCCGTTAACAGCTTCGACTAAGCGGCTTTCATCGCAGTAATATTCAATTCCTACCTTAATGCTTCCTTCCCGAATGGAGGGGAAACACACGTAACATACCGGGACGGTCCTGTTACATGTGCATGTTTGCTTAATACAGTTGCTGAAATAGTTGAAATGACTATATTTAACATCACCGTCTCAGTACAATTCTGTTGCTGAAATAGTTGAAATGACTATATATAACGCCACCGTCGTATCTGTTAGCAATGCTATTATAATACATACCTTCTTAATACACTTGCTAAAATAGTTGAAATGACTATATTTAACATCACCGTCTCAGTACAATACTGTTGCTGAAATAGTTGAAATGACTATATATAACGCCACCGTCTTATCTGTTAGCAATGCTATAATAATACATACCTGCTTAATACACTTGCTAAAATAGTTGAAATGACTATATTTAACATCACCGTCTCAGTACAATACTGTTGCTGAAATAGTTGAAATGACTATATATAACGCCACCGTCTTATCTGTTAGCAATGCTATAATAATACATACCTTCTTAATACACCTGCTAAAATAGTTGAAATGACTATATTTCACATCACCGTCTCAGTACAATACTGTTGCTGAAATAGTTGAAATGACTATATATAACGCCACCGTCTTATCTGTTAGCAATGCTATTATAATACATACCTTCTTAATACACTTGCTAAAATAGTTGAAATGACTATATTTCACATCACCGTCTCAGTACAATACTGTTGCTGAAATAGTTGAAATGACTATATATAACTCCACCGTCTTATCTGTTAGCAATGCTATAATAATACATACCTGCTTAATACACTTGCTAAAATAGTTGAAATGACTATATTTAACATCACCGTCTCAGTAAAATACTGCTGCTGAAATAGTTGAAATGACTATATATAACGCCACCGTCTTATCTGTTAGCAATGCTATACTAATGCATACCTGATTAATACACTTGCTAAAATAGTTGAAATGACTATATTTAACATCACCGTCTCAGTACAAAACTGTTGCTGAAATAGTTGAAATGACTATATATAACGCCACCGTCTTATCTGTTAGCAATGCTATAATAATACATGCCTTCTTAATACACTTGCTAAAATAGTTGAAATGACTATATTTAACATCACCGTCTCAGTACAAAACTGTTGCTGAAATAGTTGAAATGACTATATATAACGCCACCGTCTTATCTGTTAGCAATGCTATAATAATACATACCTTCTTAATACACTTGCTAAAATAGCTGAAATGACTATATTTAACATCACCATCTCAGCACAATACTGTTGCTGAAATAGTTGAAATGACTATATATAACGCCACCGTCTTATCTGTTAGCAATGCTATAATAATACATACCTTCTTAATACACTTGCTAAAATAGTTGAAATGACTATATTTAACATCACCGTCTCAGTACAATACTGTTGCTGAAATAGTTGAAATGACTATATATAACGCCACCGTCTTATCTGTTAGCAATGCTATAATAATACATACCTGCTTAATACACTTGCTAAAATAGTTGAAATGACTATATTTAACATCACCGTCTCAGTAAAAAACTGTTGCTGAAATTGTTGAAATGACTATATATAACGCCACCGTCTTATCTGTTAGCAATGCTATAATAATACATACCTTCTTAATACACTTGCTAAAATAGTTGAAATGACTATATTTAACATCTCCGTCTCAGTACAATACTGTTGCTGAAATAGTTGAAATGACTATATATAACGCCACCGTCTTATCTGTTAGCAATGCTATAATAATACATACCTGCTTAATACACTTGCTAAAATAGTTGAAATGACTATATTTAACATCACCGTCTCAGTACAATACTGTTGCTGAAATAGTTGAAATGACTATATATAACGCCACCGTCTTATCTGTTAGCAATGCTATAATAATACATACCTGCTTAATACACTTGCTAAAATAGTTGAAATGACTATATTTAACATCACCATCGCAGTACAATACTGTTTCTGAAATAGTTGCAATGACTATATTTTTGCATCTACTTGGTTCAGTTCATTATTGCTTACTACATATGTTTGGATTACAGGATGAAGCAAAAAACGTGGAAAATTTCAAACAAAATTTCTAAACCGGGACTTCCGGTTCCGGTATGGTTTTTGCCCTTTGCCGGAACCGCAACCGGAACACGATTTCCGGTTACTCCCTGGATTTCAGGTATTATAAATTGTTTATTACTAATACCAATATATGTCATTGCTGCTAACTACTGTTATAGAGCTTTGTTAATGTTAGGCGCTGCCCACAGTAGCAGCCTTTTCAACAGAATGTCGAATACACTTTCGTAAGCTGTTACAGACAGTTTGTCTGCTAACAGATAAAATAATAAAATACTAGAAAGTTAAAACTAGACTCAAAGTCAAAAGACTAAAACGTAGGTATACACGTGTGAGTCTGAATACATAACTATAAATTTTGTTATATGGATTACATATTTATACAAACCGACCGTCCGGAGGAATTATTGTGGGGAGTTCTTGGACTTAAATTCAAATAACTTTATGTCAAGAAGGTTTGGTCAGAAATATGGATTGGTGAAGGTGAAGCCATTTTTAATTATTGCACAGTTTTTTGCGAAAGAGGAATAGGCAGAGCTGGCATTAAGACCTCCCTAACCTCCGACCGAGGGACTCATACATCAATAGATCCATCACATTTTTTGATATTTTAGGAACTGCGTGCAAGTACAGCAAGATGCTTGTATATCAAGCAGAAGCTCGTGGTCTCGATCTAAGATTTCCCTTAACATCCGACCGACAGGACACCTATACTGTAACTAAGGAATAATGATAATGTTTAAGACCTCATGATAGTGGACCTTTACGGAGTAATCATGGACTCTTTGTGATATAATTATACATTTTTATCAAACTTTATCAACTTATCCTGTCGCTGGAGTAATCACTGGTAACTTGTGCGTGGTCTGCCGTTTACTTAAACGTAAATCGCGTTCAAGTTTGAAGTTTTTGTCACTAATCGCAAAAGGGCTTTGTTTACGGTGGTCAGATGAAGGAATAATCGATGAGTAACCACATGCTTCGATGTATTAAAATTTGTAGCCAGAAACAAAACTAGCATGTGAGGACCCGCCAAACTATGCTGCAATGCCCCGCAAACAGTGAGTGATATGATACCCCCATATTTAAAAATTTTATAGCAATTTTTATCTTTTTATATTAAATAATTTTCTTATTCTCGCACTGTTAATATTATGCTTAGAGGCATCGTTGCTATATTGTCTAAGAATTTGTGTTTTTATGCCTTTCCAGACTTATTTTGTGAGAGAAAATGCATTAAGAACGTTCGTTTTACTGCAACAAAGACATCACGTGATGCAAGAGAAAGTGAGACGAGTCCCTGTATTACAAAAACTTTCAGAACTGTTTTCTGGAAACAAATTCAAACACCAGACTGCTCAAAATGACTAAAAAATCAAAAAATGTGATGGATCTATTGATGTATGAGTCCCTCGGTCGGAGGTTAGGGGAGGTCTTAATGCCAGCTCTGCTTATAGCCTATTTCGCAAAAAACTGTGCAATAATTAGAAATGGCTTCACCTTCACCAATCCATATTTCTGACGAAACCTTCTTGACATAAAGTTATTTGAATTTAAGTCCCAAGAACTCCCCAGAATTCCTCCGGACGGTCGGTTTGTATAAATATGTAATCCATATAACAAAATTTATAGTTATGTATTCAGACTCACACGTGTATACCTACGTTTTAGTCTTTTGACTTTGAGTCTAGTTTTAACTTTCTAGTATTTTATTATTTTATGCTGTTAGCAGACAAACTGTCTGTAACAGCTTACGAAGTGTATTCGACATTCTGTTGAAAAGGCTGCTACTGTGGGCAGCGCCTAACATTAACAAAGCTCTATAACAGTAGTTAGCAGCAATGACATATATTGGTATTAGTAATAAACAATTTATAATACCTGAAATCCAGGGAGTAACCGGAAATCGTGTTCCGGTTGCGGTTCCGGCAAAGGGCAAAAACCATACCGGAACCGGAAGTCCGGTTTAGAAATTTTGTTTGAAATTTTCCACGTTTTTTGCTTCATCCTGTAATCCAAACATATGTAATATATATTATACAATGATCAAGCTCCAATACAACCAAGCAAACGAAAAGATTAACTAACCAATTTGCCGTGTGAAACGTAAGTAGGGCACATAATCTGAGCAAGAATTTTTCAAAATAACCTGCAGGAGTTTGTTAAAGCAAAGCCAGGTCGATGCTTGTAGCAGCTATTTTACACATGCAGAAGTCTGTGGGATACGTTTGAATTAAACCGGTCCAACTCGGTAACAGATTATGGCTTACGCAGAAGTACTTAGGGTGTGCTTGGCTAACATAAATTGCGTCAAGAACCCGCCAGTGCGCTTGCAAACTTGGTAAATCAGGCTAAATTGAAGTAAACTAACGTATCTGCAACGCAGCTAGAAACTGCTTTCTTGGCAATGAACTGTATTTATTGAAACTGTGGGAGCAGCATCACAGTGTGTCTCATTTATAGCATTCTGATTAGAAAGTTATCACCATTATGATCTAACTAACGGGCACTGTTTGTCCAACGCTAGTCTAAACAGTGTCTCTGACCACTGATCAGAAAATTACCTTCTATCTATTATTTCCTCTTAGAATCATATAAATCAATAATTTTAAGTTTCCTACAGAAGAACATGCAACAAACGTATGTGTAGTAAAGGGAGGCGACAGGAGACAGAGCGAAAGTGTGTATTCTGCGCTCCAAGCTTTGTAAACACATTCGATTTGACGCAGTATACGCAATGGTTTATAGTGGAAGACATTTTTGGCTCTGAATGTCCAAAAACCGACGTATTTGATCGATAAATAAACATTATTTGCTTCTTCAGTCTCGTTTAAGTTTCAGAAAGGCAATAATACCATCGCAGTACATTAAGTTCAATGTAAAAGTTATTTTTAATGCATTTTAAATCCACTATACCTTCATTTCTTCCATCATCTGTTTTACTATATATAAATTTCGAAGACCAGGTTCCGGTTCCGGTTCCGGATCCGGTTTAGATGGACGGTTCCGGTTGCTGGTTCCGGTTCTGGTAAATTTTGGTTCCGGTTATTGCCTGCTGAAATCCCAACTCAGTTTAAGATGAAACCCAACAAAATATTTCTAACACAATATTTCATAAACAACGCTAAAATTTCAACGATGTGTTTTAGATATGAACATGTTGCAGCTATAGATTTATAAATAAATGTGAGACAAAAAGCAAATATTTAAATTTGATTATTGAATTATATTTGTCAAATTTATGAATGTGTCTCTGTCGTCATACAGACCATAAAACGTTGATGTTTAATGATCATTATAATTTTCAACTAATTTAGACCTTGATATCGTCTACGATGGAATAAACGGAGGTTTCTATTCTAATTTTCATAGCTTTAAGTGTTTTTTTAATTTTGTTTCAGAATAAATAATTAATATTTTGCAACCTAGTAAATTTAAATTATATATTAATAATTTTTACAATTATTTATATTATTAATTATTTTTTCGGTTTACATTATTCGTTTTTATATTATTGTAACTTTAACTTTGTTTGGATCATTTCCCAATTTTTAGATTTTTTAATTAAAATTTAGATTATCTACATTATTTTCAACAGGATTAAATTTTGTTCTGTACGTAACAACATTGCATATTAATAGATTTTGATTTTCAGAATGTATTCCGTAAATCTCGAATGTGGACACACATTATCGAAAATGCACATGTGCGCATGCCTAGTTTAGTTTTCAGGATGCATTCGAACCGTAGATGGAAGAGCCAAGAAGTGCATACTTATGTTAGTTAATTCAACGATTTCTTACCACATTGATTAGTACAATCATAGCAACGCCAAAACTGACTGTTATGCACGAAAGATGGAAGAGCCAAGAAGTGCATACCTATATTAGTAAATTCATCGATTTCTTACCACATTGATTAGTAAAATCATAGCAACGCCAAAACTGACTGTGATGCACGAAATATTATCGGAAACGGGGCGAACGAGCGAATTGTAATTGCGAAATTTATCGATAAGCAACTGTTCTTCGTGCTCGGCAAATTCTTCTAAAGTAAAAAATATTTGATGTTGCTTTTTCTGTTGCTATAATTTAAGCCTATTCACGGGCGCAGCATCAGGGGGGGTCGGGGGGGTCCTGACCCCCCCACTTTTGGCAGTGGGGGGGTCCACCGTTATAGTGGACCCCCCCACTTTTTCTGAAATTTGTGATTATTTGTCTGCTATAAACAAGCCTGAAAACTTTTTTGTTTCAGAAAAATATATTAAAATATCATGTCAGATAAGAAAGATATATTGCATTACTTTCGTAAAGTAACACCTGTTGCCAATGAACCTTCGGCGCCCTTAGACGAAAGTGAAGCTACCTCACCGAAGCAGGTATGTAAGATATCATTAACATCACAGAATGGCTAAATTTTTATTCCATGCATTTTATGCAGGAGTAAACTTAAGCTGCGAGGCTTACCATCCTCTTTTGACACGATGTACAAATTGTCGTTAGAGAACAACTCGCTGATTTTAATACCCTATTCGATTTTTGAAATTTTCCGTACTATGAACGCTTACTATGCGATGACCAAAAGGCCTGACCTATGTTAGGCAGCAGCTTGCGACCCAATTACTAATTGGGCAGTTTTCGGTTCCTTAGCATTTTATATGCGTTGTCCAATACCCCTAATTTCTGTTCGCTTGCGCTTCAAAGAATCTTTTGTTCATTGAACAAGCGATCGCCAATCGCTATTGTCAAAATAGGATGGTAAGCCTCGCAGCTTAAGTTTACTCCTGCATAAGCATTGTGGTTGATGTCATTTAGTCTGTTATTGTCACAGCCGTCAGGCAATACAGTGCCACAGGCCTCATATTGCGACCAATCCAATGTCACATTATCGCACCATTTACTTTCCGCTGCTTGATGTCGTTACTGTTAGCATATCCGACCGTTTTGATCAAGCAACCATGAACACGTTGCAACAGCTGGAAGCTACGCTCATCTGCAAGGATGTCACCAAACTTCCTACGGCATACATGGATGAAGTTGATTCGGAAATGTTACAGCATGAATTTGCACTTTATCGTGGCCCCTCCAGCTCCGTTACCGCTGTTGCTGATCACATGGAATCAATGAAACCTGGCGCTCGCGGCATCTTTTTCGCAGATAGAGAAACTCTTACGTCTTATCATGGTGGTACCTCCAACCAGTGCATCACCTGAGCGATCTTTTTCCTGCCTAAGACGGCTGAAAACATGGCTGCGGTCCGTCATGAGCGAGTCCCGTCTGACTCACTTGGCCGTGGTTCACGCCCATCGGGATATTGCCGATCAGATGGATCTGAATGACATTTGCAGAGACTTTGTTTACAAAGAGAATCGTTCTAGGATCTTTGGGACATTTTAGAGGGATCGCTTGCGTCAAAGACTTTCTGTAGAGCCTACTATATGAATGTGCTGATATAGAATACATTTAACTTTTGGTTGATTAATTCATTATCCTATTTAGGCATTTGAATTGTTAAACCTGTACTGCGGACAGCGTCAATAACTGCTTTTGTATAAACTCAAATTCTATATATTTGGATATGTGCACTGTGAAACTCGATAGCTAACAGAGACACCAAGAGGAAGCGTGTAAACATAAAACATATTTTCACAATGAAAATTTCATGCGTATTTCCGATTCGCAGTGTCGTGCTTAGGGCAGTAGCAGCAGCCATAGCTACGAGGAAGGAGCTCCGCAAGGGTCAGTACAGAGTTCCACAAAGGAACGTGGCCGCAAGGTGAAAGTAGCGGGGGACCGCACCAGAGATCTTGTCGGTGTGGCGAAGGCACTGAACACGGCACTGCGTATAAGTGGTTGCTCGACTAGTTTGTAGCAGGACATTTGTAATACTCTTTAGTCATTACGAAGAACTAGGGTGTGCAATTTACACATTTCACCGGTGATGTTATCTTTCATCAGGTGGACCCCCCCCACTTTCGAAACGCGTGCTGCGCCCCTGAGCCTATTAATTTTGCTACTGAGTCCTTCCTATTGAATCATCTTTACCGAATTCGTCCAAGTAGTTTTTCTACTGTGTCTGGAAACAGTCAAGAAGTATAAAAACAAAATTATTATTCACTCTCACGGCAAACGCATAGGAAGGAAATAATACGTTATCGGGGCTACTGCTTCCAAAAGTAAGCATTTGCGTTCAAAATAAAATCGCTTTGTGACCAATATATAAAATAAGGAATAGTTAAAGTAAAGGTTGTCGAATTTGCATTAATTTGATGAGAAAAACTTGAATCTCGAAACTGGGTGGGTGGGCCCGACGTTTCAGGTGTAACCCATACCTCGCCTCGCCCTTAAGCAAATATGTATGATAAACGCGGTGGTTGAAATTAATGTAAAATGTCAACTATCACTGAAAATTCGGACCAACTAGTTCATATTCAAAGCGAAGACCCTAATCTTTTTAATATTTGTTTTGCGATTAAATGGAATGTCTGATAACAGTGCTAGCAAACCAGCATATGGCTAGACCAGATTAATACAGGTTATTTCCGCGTACAAGAGAACTTGAAACAATTTACGGTAGGAAACACTGCTAAATGGTTTGAAAGATTCCGACTGACGCATTCAAGATGAAGATGACAAAAGTCAGGAATTGAAAATGGTTTTCGTCTTATGACTTTGAAACAGAACGATGACAGCGCGCGGAGTTTTTATAGAGGGCGGTAAGGGAAACAGTGAAAATTTATTTTTTGGTTTGTCGCCGTCACACCTTGTGGTGGATGGATCTCGATAAATTTTTTGTTCGATAGCAAAAATGATGACGATGAGCACTTTAGTGGATCGCGGATAGCTCCAACCCAAGTCTTAAGGGTCAAAACGGTAAAACAGGTGTTTAAAGTTTGTTTGCCAAATTTGGTCATACGGGCGTCAGTGTGTCGAAGCCCATATCTCGCGACACAACCCTTGCATACAAAAACAATGAACAGCCAGCTCATAGATCTATAACTTTGTTGAACACCACTCTTTTATGGGACTATTGCCTGGGCCGCTGTGGCTCTGAATATGGTTCGTTGACCATTTGCCTAAAATAGCGATTTTTCGCATTTTAGCAAGTGTTATGTGTTTCAACTTAACAATGAGTTTCTATAATGATATGAAGTTTGCTGAGTACGATGGCATTGTTATCCATATTCCAACTTGTCTATATTATACCTTTTCATGGAGTCTCAAGGGTTTTCTGGTAGACGGACACGATTTGCAAAATGAAGTCTGTTTTCATTTGTTTGGTTATAGATTCAATTGTTTAGATTTAAATCATTTATCAATTCTGTTCATCTATTACGAAACTACATAGAACAGCAGCAAAACTTTATAGATTTTGATGTGAAATATCACTTTTAACCCGCCATGCAGTGCCGACGCTATCATGTGAGTGGCCCTTCCAAACTATAGTATAAGTGGCCCTCTCTAAACTGTTTTGAGTGCTTCCCCAACAATTATGATTGGACACCTGAAAATTATGATTTGAGCAACACCTAGTGCCCACACCCCCGTGACCATAGCCCCTCGCCCACAGTATTTCATTTTCTGAAAGAAATTTACAATATCAAACGCTAGTCTGAACACAGTAGAGTTGAAAAAGGTTAGAATATGTGAGGTATCTGAGAGTATAACGGTTGAAAATCTGAAAATATAGAAGTCGTAACTGGTTCTGTTCGAGGTGAGTATATGCGCCAGATTTTGTGAGGGATCTCATGACTTGTAAGGCCGAGGGTACGATGGCCCTAACGCCGGCTGTACCCCCGTGGCACCTTAATAACGAAATATATTAGAAATGTTGTTAATAGGGGATGTACGCTAAACATGATATGCATTGTGTATGTTTTGGCAACTTATTGTCCTGTTACAGACATAAGAATCAAATTTGAGCAAATTTTTTCCTCAAAATATCAGTATACCACAAGACGTGTTCACAAAGATGTTTGAAATAATAGACTGCTTCCATATGGTGTGTTGAAACTATCCATTTTGAGCTTTCCGATTTGAAATGTGTGGATATAAATTGGCTTTCACATGGAGTGTTCGTATTAAAACAATCCTCCCAGAATAACTTTGCCTGAATTATTCGGTTGCCCGAAATATCGTTCCGGTTTGAGCTGTTGGCATATTTTCAGATGTCGAAATATGATTTCGGCTTAACATGGACGAACAAAATGACACAAAATCGTATGACACGTCTCACACAGCTGTTTGTCAGTATCGCGAGTGAAATATAAATTAGTAACAGTACTCGAGATCCTCCGATGCGCCCTGTTTTAAAAGTTCCTTTTTGCCACCAAATTAGTTTGGCCTAAACTCATTCTGGAATACCTGATTTAAAACGACCTCTACCTTTGCATGCCGATTTGTACAGGCTCGTTTTAAATAGACAAATCTCATCACCGGATCGTTTCGACACATCAGATGTAAACGGATTTTAATTTTGACCATTTGAATTGGTGCAATTTGTAGTATTTCCAGCATTACATTTCTTCAACATACTATTGAAATTTCATTAGTAAAATTCATATGCCACCTATGTCATATAATGTGTCAAATTCTTAGACAAATCAATCGACCTATTATCAGGTTACAGCTGATCGTGGTCATTTCCACAATTGTGTTGATTTTGGAGCGAAAAAGAATGTTAACTCTGGCACGTCATCGGGTAAAGATCACAATAAATACACCTAACTGAATATACTAACAAATATATATGTCAAATTGAGAAAATATTCGCCATATACATGATACTCTGTTTATGAACTATTAAAGCCGTTACAATAATGTAATCTTTGTTTTACATACAAATCCATAACTGCCGATTTTTAAGTCCAAAATTTTTATCAAAATTAATGCGTCAGTAGTTTTTTTTGCATTTATTAGTGTAATACATTTTCTTTTTAGGTTTCCACAGAAATACAGCTAATTCATGATATGGATATGACTCAATGGTCCGTCATCTTCTCCTGCAGAAATCCGCATGTTGATAGCTGCCTCTATTGAGGATTTTGTTTTTAATTTCTATTTGCTCTTGAATTAATGTGTGCTATAACATAGGATGTATGAGCCACAGTGGTAATAATAGATATTTGAAGAAATAAATTTTATAAATTTACCTTTTGTCATCATATCGGACAATGCAACGCGAAGCATTATACCAAGAAAGACAAGCATTAAAGAAGCATTAAATTTGATCGATTGTAGTTGGTGTAGATTGATGCTTGGACCGAAGACGTATGTCAGATCACAGTTTATTATGAACATATTAGTTACACACAGGAAACAAATCCGTAAGTTGCTGTCTTCACAGTCTACGAATTCCGCCGCAGTAATTATTGATAATGTAAGTTGTAGTACTTGCGGATAATGTACTGTTCAT